>CM034312.1:3499334-3768087 GCA_019925795.1 Dendrobium chrysotoxum
AAAAAAACATACTAGAGTGGAATTTACATTTTAACAAACATATTGTCATCGACATCTTCTTTTAGCATTTTGAAGCTTTTCATAACTTCAAAATTTTTTCAGCATGTCATACTGATGTCATTTTTTTTAGTGGTAATGTCAATAGGTGCAAAATACTTTATTGTGGGTTTATTAGCATCATAGCTGCAATGTGCAAAGAAATTAACAATTAGCCAATGCTTGGTGTGATTGGGATCTTCTTTTAGCGAGTCAACAAGGCTAACTAAAAATATAATAAAAAAATTGTAGCTACAAAGATATTAAGGGTTTGTTCGGTTCAATTACATAGACATATTCATTATATTATCATAGCAATTTTATCTATCAAATGCATTGTAGTTGGTTTTATATCATATAGCTCAAATCATGCAATGCTATCCAGCATGATCATTGAACAATTATGATTTATCTTTTGCTTTCTTTTATGCAAACAACATGGCATCTAGCATTTGATTTGATGAATATCTTGGGCAGGGGCGGAACCCCCTTGAGCTCAGGGAGGGTAATTGCCCCCCCTAAAAAAAAATTTAAAAAAAATTATTATATGATTCTTTAGATAATTTGTCCAATTCTATTTATTTTTTAGTCTTTATGACAAAGGTTTTTAGGCAATTGCCCATACTAAAAGTTTTAAAATACTATGGTAATTAGGCAATTACCTCCAGCATAATTAAACACGTGTAGAGGTGTTATTGTTAGGGAACGATGAATCAAATACAAAGAGAAATAGTAAATAAAAATTTGTTTCAGGGGCAAGTAGGAGCGCTGCCCCTTGACCCAACGATTTGGGGGTGCTGCTCACTTGGACCCCCGACATATCTGTCAACAATTACTTATAAGTTTGCCCCTCTGAAAATTATGACTAGTTCCGCCCCTGATCTTGGGCATCATCAAAATAAATATTGAAATATCTGACACATACTAATATTTAGTATTGTTTGCAATTTTTTTTATTCACTTCAGGAATTATGTTGTGCAATATATTCTTGATCTTCATAATCAATCAGCAAATGCAATTCTTCTATCCCAATTCAAAGGAAACTATGTGGAACTGTCAATGCAAAAGTTCAGCAGCAATGTTGTTGAAAAATGCCTCAAAGTTCTCGATGAAGATGAAAGAGCAAAAATTATAGCAGAATTACTTCACACGGAAACTTTTGAGCAATTGCTGCAGGATCCATATGCAAATTATGTCATCCAGTCTGCCCTTTGCACTACTAAGGTAACATCTTCCAAACATACATATTTTTCAATAAAATAATGCATCATCCTTTTTTTATTCTAATTTCCATTTATATATATAATTTTTTCTTTTATTAGGGTTCTCCTCTTCACGCATCACTTGTTCATGCTATTCGCCCTTTTGCTGCTAAATTAAAAACAAATCCTTATTGCCGGCGAATATTTTCCAGAACTTTAAGAAATGATCATTAGTTCATTTCTTAGATACTGAAATGAATTAACAATGTGTTGTTGTTCCTTTGTTCTGTATGGTTTGTATACCTTTATGTTGTAGGTATATGGCATTCTGAGTATGTGCTGTAAAAACTAGTTCTGTTGGTAGGTAGGTTCTGTAGAATGCATCAGTTGAATCTGCTGTTTTTGGTTTGTTGTTGCTGACAATGTCATACTTTGTTGTTGGTGTTATTTAGAACAATGTTTTATTGTCATATTTTGAGTATTTTTCAACATGTTCTTGTTGAAGTAGAGGTTTTGATTATTCTTGTGTTGGCAATTTACATATATATAAGATAATTTGTATGTATTTACATATCTAACATTAAAATCATTGTATTTCCTGTAAGAAAAAAGCCTAAAAGTAAAAGGTCTCCTCTCTCTTTTTTTTGTTGTTGATAAAACCCCATGGATGAGACCTACATGTTAATATAAATTAAAATTACAAGTCCTTAATGATTCCAAAGCTTACTAAAATATAGTATTTGAATCAAAACTTAGGAGCATCGGAATCAACCTAATTACAAAATCATACCAAAATAAAAATTAAAACCAGCCAAAAAACCCAATCAGCAGAGGTCCCAAAAAAGCCACCAGCTGCCAAGCAGTTTACCGTTTTCTACCTACAGAACCATAAGAGAAACAAAGAAAAAAACAAAACGGAGTCATAACATCAACTACACCCACCAGCCAACAGAGATTGCCAGTTGAAACAACCAAGAAGCTAACAAACAGAAGACCCTTAACACAGAAGCCACCAGCCAACAGAGATTGCCACGGATAGTACCCAACCAACTAGAGAACCAAAACACCAAATGATACAAAAAACATAAGAAGGATTACTTCTTCTTTGATTTCCGATCGCTTCCACCATAAGAAAAGTAAAAGGTATCCTAGTTATTGTTTGTGACCAATTTAGATATCATAATTTTCCAATTTAATCATTTGACTATACAAAATTGATATCAAATAATCCATTAGAAAAAATAATGGAAATTGGGATATTAAATTGATTCAAATTTAGTTGTTGAGTAACCATTTGAAATCAGTTTTATATGATCGAGTCGGGAGATTAAATTTTAGAAATGAGTGAAATGATACTCTGAAATTACATATAAATAGTTGGAAATTTTTTTGGGTTTTTTTCAATTTATTTATATAACACTCGAAATTTTAAATTACATAAAAAATAATACAAATATTAATTTATATAAAAAGTAATACACCTTTTTATACATATATTTTGATGTTATTTATTTTATGAGCTCAAAATATAAAAGTTTAGATTATATATAGCTATTTTAATGCAACTAATGTTACTTTTTCTACTTGCATGAATTAAAATTAATTATTATACTTTTGAGTAAATTATGAGTTGCTTATAAATCACCTTATATAGTGATGATATCATAATGAATATTGGAGATTCTTCTAATATTTTTCTTCTATAAATATTTTTTTTTTAATTAATTCTCTACCACTTGGTGTGAATTTAAGCTATGTGCTAATTAATATTATTTTGACTGTAATAATTAAAATAATGAATTATTTAATCTTAATTGTGATTATTAGCTTATGTTCGCGTTCATATATTAAAATAATTAAATTCCTTATTTTAATAACCATACTCAAAATAATTGTAATTAGATTTCTTTCGATAGCCATATTCAAAATATTAATAGATTTTTTTTTAAGAAAAAATAAAAATTCAAGGCGTCGATAATTTTTTTATTAGTATTTTTTTTTAAAAATGTGCTATTTAGAAGTCAAAATTATATGTTTGATTAATTTATTTTTAAGAAGAATTTTAAAAAGTATATTTTAAAAAATTTAATATTAAAATTTTAGATTATTTTTTCATAAAATTTTAATTTTGACATAATTATTAACAAAATAAAATATTTATGAGAACTTACAGAGAAAATAATAAAATTAAAGAAATTTATGTAAACATTGAGTAAATTTGGAAAATAAATATTTTCTTAACGAATATCTCATAAAAATCACCTCATAATATATATATATATATATATTATAGTTGTAAAAGAGTAAAGTCGAGTCAAGTATCAGCCTAATTGGGCCAAATTTATTTAATTTTTATTGAGCTCTAACTCGAGCTCAACTCATTAGCAAATTTTTGGGTTTGAGCTCAATTCGAAAGATTGTTGGTCTTGATTTTTTAGTTTTAAATTAAAAATTTTAATTTTTGAAGTTTTTTTATTTTTAATATAGAATTAATTTAAAAAATTTAAATATAATAGATAATATTAATTTAAATTAATTTTTAAGTATAATTTAAATTAATCAAAAAATTTAATAAGCTTACGAGCTAAGTCAGGCTAAACTTGAGCTCAGGCTTAATAAGTTTAATTGAGCTTGTTAGTTAATTCGGTACAAATATTCACGAGAGGGCTACCACGATTCGACGGTCGTGATCGCGTCGAATAAGCATCTCATTTTCCCAATCGCAATCCTTTCTTTTTGCTCAATGCATAAAAAAACAATAAGAGGGCACGCAGGTAAAAATAAGAAGGAAATCAGTTCGGCGATGAAGAGGAAGGAGGGCCGAAGGCCACAAAGGAAACTAAAGTGAGGACGGAACCCCACCTCGACTCACCAAGGACAGTGAAGAAATCAGCTTCGATCAATCAATACGAAGGTAGAAGGGCCTCTCTGTTGGCAGGGGAGGATCAACACAATGGGCTACTTGCCATCTTCTCTGCGCAGGAAGGCGGCGCACTTGGTATCCGACCTCACAACCGTTATCTTCAATCCAATCTCCGACCGATCCTCAGAGCCAACAGTCAGTGTTTCCTATCGCCCTTTCCTCCATTTTATACTTCTTAATTGCTGATTTTTGCCTGCAGAAGACATTTTATTTCGGATTGGTTCCTGTTTCTATAATGTTTCAAAATTGAGCTGCTTGCGAAGATTTTTTTTGTTGTAATTATTAAATTTGATCATCGTGCGTCTTTTTCATCTGGATTTTCTATTTTTTTTTTAATCTCTTTGTCGACTCTGAATTGGTCCATGGTAATTCTAGTTTGTGAGGTGGAATAGGTTGGGGTTTTGTGATAAATTCTCAATTTCTAGGTTGGAGTTTTTGATTTGGGGTCGTGATAACCTGTTCATATTGGCGTGTATGATTCTGATTTTGAGAAATGCTGGGGATTTGGTGAATGACGATGCATTTATGAAAGATTGGGCTTATTAGGTATAAATGAGTTGAGATTCGGACCGATTTGAGCTTTACTCGTTTATTTTAGTTGCATTATAAACATGAAAATGCTTTTATGTCAGTCCAATTAATTTAAACTTTTCAAGTTTGTCATTGTAGGATGCTAAACGTAACTTTTTTTTTTTAATGTTAATTAACTTCGAATAAAGACATGGTAGGGTGATGAGAAATTCAATCTAGAAGTACATATCCATGTTATGACGCCTTCTGCTTTCTCAACGAAGCAGTACCTTGAAAGGATGGTATTTCTTTGACATCATGTTGTGAACACTCACTTTTGGTTTTGCTCGGTTTTCATATGAAGACAAAGCAAAAATAGGAAATGCTATCCTTGAAGTTCCTTTGATTCAGTGTTTCACAATCTGATTTCTTCAGCAATGACTGGTACAGCCATCACTGCCTCTTAAGACAGTTGTTTGTAGCTGGTTGTACCGTCATTCTATACAATTATGCAAGCTAATAAACATTTTCTTCTTTCAAGATCTTTTTATCCTTCCTATATATAAATATCCCTCGGAATATTTTTCTCTTCCATGGGATATTTTTTTATTAATTTGGGTCGTCATTTTGTTATTTGCGTTGCATTTGTTATGCTTTTACTTGTAGAGTTCAAAATTTGTAATGAACCTTTTTGCCAGCTTGGTGAATAGGAAGTGTTGAAAGATTGTGCTGAATATCTATTGATGAAGCTGAGTTATGAGGTTTAAAGTTAGATGTAGGGTGAAAGTAAATCTATATCTAGTCCAGTTAATCTATTTTATTGATCCAATTGAATTTGGTACTATATAGAATTAGACTTGGCCATTGTGCTTATTGTTTTTTTTTTTATTTCATTTATTATTGATTTACAATAAAGATAAGATGGTAACGCATGTCAATGGAATAAACTATCTCTTGTTTATGTTTTCATGTTAGATCTGTAAATAGATGTGTGTGGTTGCGTGGCATGTAAGTCATTTAGAATAATGACTGTTTATTTGGGGGATTGGAATGCAGTCATTTAGAATAATGGATCCTAGCTCTGAATATTTGTTTTGCCCACCCTTTTAATTTAGGAAAATAATAAAAAAGTTCCATCTATGGAATTCATTATAATTTGGCGCTTTGCAACATTTCCTATGAAGTAATGAGCATGTTGCAGCCATCATTATGTTCACCACAGTCTGTAGTTTTTCAGTTTTAACTGACAAAGCATAGGGTCACTATGCACACTTGCTTTCAACCAATTTTGAAGCTACGAAAAACCTTTTTTGTCGTCTTAAACCTTTATTTCGTTTTTCATGAATATCCATTTTTAAGTTTTAGAGTCTTTTTTCTTATGCGAGGACATTTAGAAGGAAGCATACATAGTGAGTTGTCTTGTGTCGAAGGTTTTTTTTTTTCTTTTCATGTTTTTGCAGCTTTTACAAGTCAACTTCAATTTGCCTTACATTCTCTGTCATTTACAAATCCGATCCGACAACTTTTGCTATAGAACATTTTGTTGTCAGTGATTTCTTAATTTCTTTTTCCTCACATTATGCAAAGAATGTCGTCAAATACAAAAATTAAGTATGAGAGAATTTGTGATATCTGAGGCAAAAATTGAGTCTGAGAGACTTTTCGTGACACTCATTGGAGACATCTGGCTTATTGATATTCAGGATGAACCAGGGATGACAAGTCCAAAGATGGATTCAGAAAAGGATTTTGAGCTACCAGATGGACCTGACACTTCATCTTTTACAGCTTTCCTTGTCTCATTTCTCTCTTCTACAGACCCTCATGGCCATCTCGCTGAAGAATCAAAGGAGCAACAAGCAGGTAAGGGAGAAATTGAAACGGTTTCGGAATCTGTAATAAAGGATCATAGTGTGAAGAAAGGTCTGCTTTCAAGAGGCAAACAGTCTGTTGGAAAAGCCATTCAAAAAATAGCGCTAATTGGTGGATATAGACAGATCTCAGAGCCAAAAGCTGATGATGCTCCAAAAAATGATTTAGAACTTGTTGGACAAGAGTTAAAAAAATTTTCAGATGACAAGAGGTCAAAGTTTAAATTACCGGGTATTTCTGAGCCATCATCACTTATGTCGGAAGAATTGAGAAGCTTTCTTTATTTTTCACTGCCTGCAGTGGCTCAAGGGCGGAATTGGGTGTTGCTTTATAGGTGAGTATGCATATCAAATTTTGCTATGATGTATTGATTTGCCATCTGTCCTTCACAAACCAAGTTCTAACCTGATTATCCTGGCATATAGTGATATCAAGGTTTTCATGTTTTGTTGTAGTACTTGGAGGCATGGGATATCACTATCAACCATGTATAGGAAAAGCTTGCTCTGCCCTGGTTACTGTCTATTGGTAAAGATGCTTTTACTTATAATTTGTTTTACCTTTTTGTATCCAACAGATTGCATTCACCTTCATAGTTTCCAGCACGTAGAACTGTTTGATGGTGTTACTTATCCCCTAATACTTAAACAAAATAACAAAGAATTAAAAGGTAGCTGAGTTACGCAAATTGTGCCACATTAAAAGTTCAAAAATGATGTTTTGGTTAAGGTTTCCTTGTACATTTGGTAGGTTCCATGACCTAGGTTTTAAAAATTACAACTTGTTGAATGGGGTTGAAGGATTGAAAAGTGGTTTTCCTTATATATTGGATGACTGCATTGTTTATGGTTACTTTTTTCCTTGTTGTTTCCTAGGGTTTGAAAGTGAAACTAGAGTAAGATTTTAAATTGCAGCGAGATGGTAGAATTGTAGTTTTATAGTGTCTGTTGAAACTACAAAAACATATAATGGCTGGTTAAACTATGTTCATGCAAATGATTGATTTAGAATTGGTGGCAAAGAATGCCAAAGTACATGAAATGTAGCATGATATAACATCTTTCAAAAAGAAAAGAGATTTCATATAATGGCAAGCTTTTAGTTTTTTTTTTTTTTCACGTGAAGAGTTCTTGTTGACCCATGTGCTAAGAGATGCACGAAAAGAAGTGAAATTGGCGACACAAACATTGGTTGGCAGGGGCGATGCATCACTAAAGTGGTCAAACGACCTTCAATCGTCAAATGGTTTGCGCCGTTGCAATTGGAGCATTGAATTTATCTAAGAGGGATCCCCTCGCAGTCAAATCGGGCGGAAAGAGTCAAAATTGACGACCGACACCCAAAAATGCTGTGCAACACTGTCCAATCAACGTCCGATCACAAAACGGACTTCGCCGTTGCGTTCAGAACGTCTGAATCATCTAAAATGATTGTAATATTGCGTAATAGGCCATGCGCGAGTAAATCGATGCAGATCTCAAGGCGACAATACACGGATTTTGAGGAAACGATGGCACAAAAATCAAGGCGCATTAAATGATTGTTTCATTTCTATCATTTTAAAATAATAATAATATTATTATTATCATTAATAATAATAATAATTAAAATAAAAAAAAAGGAAAAAGTACAACGTGTACTTGTTGCTGTTTGGCGCCGACGCGTAGCGCGATTGATCTTCTGCTTTCGTTGATAAAACGAGAAAGAAATAGAGTCGAAGCTTCTTCAACAAAAAGCCCTCTCGTTCGCAACTCCTGCTCCCATTTCTTCCACACACCGAGCTCTGTTCGATTCCTCCAAATAGCCGACCCAACTGCAGACTTCCCTACAGCTCCGATTCCCTCCTTCTTGTTGTGCCGAAGCTGGCTCGATCAAACTCCACACTCCCGGTCAGATTCATGTCCGACCTCTATTCTAAATGACCAGATCGCTGACGCCTCACCTAGTCGAACTCCTCCCAACTGGATTCCACGATCCAGTCGACCTCAAGCCTCGATCTAGTCACCCGATCTTGCCGCAGCTGTCGACCGATCCCTTCACAGTCTGTAACCAAACTCGCCTACCCGACCCTTTGATCCCTTCTCCACGCCGACCAATCGAACACCTCCCAACCCCGTCTGTCTACACCACTCTATCCAGTCGCACGCTGATCGTACCCTTACTTTGACCCTCACAGTAACCCGTATGTTAATCCACTGTCGAACGATCCTTCCTCCCGCAGCCTTCGCCTGAACCCGCTCCAACTCCCATTTGTCCTTACCTGCCTATTACGAACCAACCCTATCTCCACCCAGCCGGCATCTACAGCCTCCTTCTGATCCAACTTCCTCAGTAGAGCCCATCAACCAGCAGTCGAATCCCTTCATGCCGATCCCACTACCTGCTCTGTTCGATCCCGACCACAGCACCTTGCTCGATATCCACATAGCAACAACCACAAGACCAATCACCTCTCTCTTCTTCTACTCGACACCAACACTCGACAACACCTCTATCCGTCGCCCCACTACAACAACCAAACGACTTCTACCCTTTGAACTCAATCGGCCACCTCTTTACAAACCTCAAATAGCTGACTACCACAACCATCTCCGCCTTGTTTCTAGCAACCATTCGAAAAGCCCCTTCCTCTTCTCTAACATAGAGTGTATAGCTCTCTTCCTCCTCTAGCTTTTCTCTAACAGAACTCTTAAGTTCCCTAGTACTTCCTATTACTAATATCACTATTATTATTAATATTAGTAATATTATCATTAGTATTAGTATAAAAAATTAGAAAAGAGTAAAAAAAAAAAGAAATTGCGTGTTTGATCTCTCGTCGATAGCTTCAACATCGACGCCCTCAACATCGACATCATTGCCGTCACCCTTGCTCACTAAGATATAAATGCTTGCTAAACTCAAAAACAAATCTCAAAATCCTGTTTTTGGCGTTTGCGGCGCAACGGGCGGACCACTAATGCACGCTTTTCTTAGCGTGGTGGGCAGGAGCTCGGTGCGATGCTTGCGGCGAGGCGAGTGAGCCGTGTACATGCTTTTCTTAGCGTGGTTGGGTAAAATTTAAGTACCTGTACATGCTTTCAGGCCGGCGGGAAAAAATTGCACATTTTTACATAGGTACCGCTGCAACCCATGCATGCCTTTCTTGGTGTGATGGGGTAGAAAATCACGGCTGCGGTGTCGCTCGACACCGACCATGCACGTCTTTCTTGACATGGTGGGCAGGCCTAGATTTAAAAAAAATTTCCTAAACGGGGAAAACGTTGGGAGGCTGCCAAAATTCAGGCTGATTTGACCAACAAAGAATCAAACTTGAACAAACTACAGGGGACTTGATTGCAGCCAAATGACAGGGAACCGAACTTGCAATTAAACTCACAGGAATAGAACTCAAGTCAATAAACAGGGACCTAGAATTTAAACTAATAAATACACAACCACACTGAAAATACAAACGCTAACTTACACGCCGGGTCATTCAAATGAACATCAATGAACAAGCATAAGATAAGTGTCATTCAAATGAACATCAATGAACAAGCATAAGATAAGTGGCAAACAAACCCTTAGTGCACTAGAACGATGGACAGTGAAAATTAAAGTGACTTGTAACATTCAACCAATCGATTTGCAAGTAAGAGCAAGTGACTTATAGACACCACAAAGGAAGAATTTTTTATGAATATATTAATATACTAGAGAAACATTAAGTTCAAGATGAAGTGTGGTCCTCCTATAGTTAACGCCAGTCAACGTGCAAGCAGACATACTAATCCCTATGAACATTAAAGGCCGATGTGCAATGAATGTAGCAACTTGCCAACCAACATGCATAGGGAGATTAGCGATGAATATAGCGCATCCGACAGTCAATATTAACTCGTAGATGAACAAACTAAATTTGCCTGCAGGCAATATCAATTAACTTGTTCAGGACATATACCACCTGCAAATATGCATAGGATCTTTACAGCAAATATGACATCCTGTATAAGGTACTTGTAATATGCGCAACGATCCGCCTACGGGTGATAACTAGCAGCATGCAACCAATGCAATTTATCTTCCGCAAGCATGAATAAGAGGGTTGTAATGAATGCGACATACTGTCTACCGTGAAAAGCAACAAATTTGTGATGAATACGAGCTCTTATGTATGCAGCTCATCATGCACGTAGCAGCTTGCTTACGGGTAACAATTGAAGACCTGAAATGCACACAGCAGTCCATACATGGGTGATAATAAATCACAACATACGATGATTGCAAGGACGCCCTTATAGTTAATGTTAATTAAGTATCTATCAAATACACTATTCTCCTATAAGCAAAGGCGGTTAATATGCAACAAGCATGATGATTTGCTAACCAATATGTGTTTGTGAAGTTCAAGGCAAACATAGTCCACATAATAGTCGATGGCATTCAGTTGCAAACGAGCATGATGAGTTCCCTATGAATATAAAAGTGTATACAACATACTATCTATAAGTAAGGTTAAAAAATCTGTGACGAATGCAAGCATTTACGAGTAACAATGGAAAACTTGTGATGCACACGATAGCCTGCCTGTAGGAAGTGACAGGCGACCCGTAGCGCAGTGCTACAACCCACCTACAAGCAACATTGGAAGATTTGCGCGGAACAAAGTTCACCTACATGCAATAGTTGGTGGCTCTTGAATGCCCAGCACTAGACCACAAGTAGTGTTAAACAAAGCTTGCATTGTGTGAAAGCCTACCTGCATGAAGCAGCAAATGGCTTGTAGCGCAGCGCTACGATTCACCTGCAAGCGAAAGCAGAGAATTTGTAGTAAAAACTATGAATCACTGGTGGAGGGCTTCTGATGCATCGCACATCATATTTGCAGAAAAAATACACTCCTATGGGCTAAATACTAAAGAAAAATAATAGCATGCAGAAGGTGAAATGAGCTAAACCATATCGCCGATGCACTAAAAATGAAACCTAACACACTGCTAAACATATGCCACTTGATCTGTAACATTTGTACAAGCGGACAGAAGACATTTACCGGCCCTTTAAATGGAAACTTGTGCATGTTTCAAATGATCATCACCTGCACAATCGACCATATTTGCATATTTCAAAGAACACCCTCTCATGCATTGAAACACACACTAAGGCATTTAGAGTATACATATGCATTATGTAAGTGCTTTGGAAGGCATGAAACGCACACACATACACATTGCAATATGCAAAATGCCTTATGCAAGCGCATCATCTAACGCGTAAAATGCACTGTCATAGCATTGCGCTACATCGATATTTAAACACATCATGCACTACATGAGAGCATTGAATTATCATGCAGATGTATTATGCAAACAAGCAGGCGATGCATGAATGCATCACACATGTACACATGCCAATGCATCATACGCCATGTCAATGCACTAAGCCACCATGTAGCATATCAATACATCATGCAAGCACAATTAAGTAGTGCACAAATGTATATGCCAATATATATTTGTACATGCAAACATACAAATACATATGCTAGTATGTCAGCATGAAGATGCATACATGAGTGTGTATGAGAACATGCAGATATGTCGTATACACCCATTGCACTACATACATATAACCGCCATACAAACATATAAAAAAATGCACAGAAAAATACATGTAATTAAATACCCGTATGGGCCTCGACGAACGTAATATATATATACACGCGTGACATCTGAGGATGCTGCGCGGGTCAAAAATGAACCTGAGTTCAAATCTGATTCTCCTCTTTGAATAGACCGGAGTTGACATGACTTGAATTACTGAACAAATACACGGTTATAGTGCCGATCAGAATATTTGATTTTATATGTTCATATTCAGCCTTCAAGGTCTATTACAAGAAATGTTCATTGCTAAAATTATAAAACTCTTGATTCTCAATATCCGTATAACAACTTACAACTTCAAAAATTGAACCCAATCCTCTGTCAGGGGTGTTCAGAGTTGACACGGTTCAAATGACCGTTACACGACCTATTTAAATAACCCCCGATGATAGCCATTTTGACAGAAAATCTCAATCGGAGGGGGCCCCAAACATTTAAAATGCCTCTCAAATTTTTATAAAATATAAGCATCTAAATTGATTTTAATGTCACCCCGATGATGGCCGTGTTGAATATAAATCTCAATTGGATGAGTTAATTCTCGAAGACCTATCAAAGATCTAAAGTTCCGCATTTATTAATAATATTAATATTAAAAATTGAAATTTAATCATCTAATAATTTAAAGCAAAATTTATCCACTTTCCATAACAGTTTGTCGAGGTGGACATGTTTGAAAATTACTTTAGCTTACAAAGAGCGAATGTCTAGTCGAGAATATTAATAGTATTCATTATCAAATCATCTCTTGCCAGTAATGATGTGGCACGTATCCTCTAACTGGTGGTTTTGCTATCAAATGGCACCACACGCAAACGGTTATGACCAGGACCCTCTGACCGGGTGGTTTTACCGCTAAATGGTACCACTAAATTATAATCGTGGTCATAGTCCGTATGTTTCCTAATGGATCTAAATCCTTGAGTAATGAATCAAAGGGATTTGTACCCTCTGACCGGTGCTTTGTATATGTTTGATGACTAGCCTTAATCAAAAATTCTCTTTTGCTATCGGGAGGGGGTAATTAACTATGGGGGCTTGCGCCTATAAGAAACTTGAATTCAGATCATAAAGTCCTCGCAAAATGAGGATAGAATCTCTGGGTAATATCTTATCTAAAATTTAATCTGCCTTCTGAAAAATTACCTCGGAACTTAAACGTCAAAACTCTCATCGCCGACTTCATGAAAAAGAAAGGGGTTGCAGGAGGCCAAGGTGTGAATTTTCGGAGCCCACAGTTCTATATCCCAAAGAAACCCTGAAGTTCCATTTAATGGTACAAAAATTGTACTCACTATAAATTGTTATCAAAATGGCCAATAATTGTTGTTGATTCTTTATCTGAGCATAATTGATTCTTTCGTTGCTTTATTTTCTTTTTAGAAGTTTTATTTTGAAAATGGCTAAAATTCATGACTTTTGATGCTTGTCTATAACTTTTGAATGAGTTATAATATATTCATTTTATAAGAAAGACACATTTTTAAGTTTATACATAGTTTATACCTACTGCTTAAGTAAGTGAAAGTTTGGTTTCCGTCCTAATGTCTTATAGAATTATTGTTTTAATTGTTGTACTTAGTTTTTAAATCTTTCTTGATTTGCCCTTTTCTGTTTTTCTTGGATTTAAAAGCTGGGTACAAATCCCTTTCTCATTAAAGGCACAAGATAAGATCAGGAGATACAAATAAGATTAATTACAAGAAAGTTGAAAGAATCATATGAAAACATTTGGCTTTATCTTGAAGACATCCAATTTGTTTCCTTCCAAATGATCCAAATCGTGGTGAAGATGAATGAAATCCAACGAATATTTTATTTCATTTTGACAACATTACTTCTACATAGAAAAAAAGTGTGAAGATGCAGTTAATGGTATTGGTAATGCTAAATAAATATAGAGCTTTGTCAAATGATAGAAATAATTGAACAACAATAACACCAACATTAAGCCTTTATGCTTACATGAATCCTTTTTCTTCTTTATGTCTTGTTAAGAGTCTGTTAGATCGGTCTATTGGACAGATCCAGTTAGTCCATACAGGACCGGCTCGCGGAGATTGAGGCGGAACTCGTCTGCTTCCCCTGCGGGCCGCTCAAACCGCAGGCACCAGTAGTCGGAAGAGGAAGATTTTTGGAGGGATGTAAAGGGAAATTCAAATGTAGGGACTGTTTAGAGATTTCCTTTTGGATTGTATGCATTAAATAGTTTGTTTTCATAGAGTTAGGGCATCTTGAATTTGGCTGAAATTTGAGATCTCTCTTAGGTTTTGTTTGGGCTCTAGCGATGTCTAGAGAATTGGGAGAGATAGATCCTCCTCTATAATAGAGGATCAATTGTATATTGGTATTTTTTGTTTCCCTTTCATCAAATAATACAAATTATCTACTGTTTTCCTGGTTTTGTGTGGATTTTTGTGGAGAATTCTAGCTGTTTTCCAAAGATTGATAGGAATTACTTGAGATCTATAAGTGTTTCCTATCAAATTTGTATTAGAGTAGCTTTCCGGACTATTTTTGGGGCTGTTTTTCTGAATTCTTGCAACAAAATTTTGTCTGAAAAAGGGTTTTTTGTTGTTTTTTGGATCGAGATTCATATTTTTGAGGCTAACAAAAATCCGGATATCAATGGTGGCCAAGAAAGTGGATGCTTTGGAAGAACATCTTGAAAGTGAGATCGAACAATTGAACTCGGAAATTTCATATCTCCAGACTCAACTTTTAGATGTCAAAAGTTAAATTTCAGCCATCCACGAGAAGATGGATGGAAAATTTTCCACCCTAAGAGGGATGTTGAAGAAGTTGCTCGAGTGCCAACCTAAAATGGCATCGTCAGAAGCAAGGGAAGTCTCCGACAACAAAGGAAGCGGGGAAAACTCTAATCCAATAAGGCAAAGAGAAGATCAGGAGGTGGAGATTCGAAAATGAGAAGAGAGAATACCTCCCCTAGAGTTTATTTCTAGGGAGTGGTCAGGAATAGGGTAGAAGGAGAGGCGGGAGGAGGTAGGGCAAGAATGAAGGGGTGCTGAATTGGAGTGGAGAGGGGCGGGATTTGAAAGGGAAAGAAGTAATTATGATCAAAAGGGGGTTGAATTTGAAAGGGGAGGGGTTTGTTATGATCCAAGGAGTGCTGAATTTGAAAGGAGAATGTGAGAATTTGATGAAAAGTTTGGGTATGAACGTAGAAGGCGTGATTGAGACACTTGGGGGGAACCACCCCCTTGGGGAATGAGAAATTATAAAGGGAACAGAGGGAACAGAGGCGATCTGTGGGTGAGGAAACATAAGATGCCTATTTTTGAGGGAGAGGATGCCCATGAGTGGATCTACATGGTGACAAGATACTTTACCGTCAATAGGTTGACGGAGGGGGAGAGATTGACGGCAGCCAGGATGTGCTTGGAAGGGAAAGCTTTAGTATGGTACTAGTGGAGGGATACGAGGCGACTGATACGGACCTGGAGGGAGTTTAAGGACTGTTTGTTGGAACGTTTCCAAACCAGCAGGGGAGGGGATTTTTATGAGCAGTTCTTTGCTCTGATGCAGGAGGGGATAGTGGTGGAGCACCGTGAACAATTTGAGTACCTGGCCAATCGATTGGACCGGCTTCCGGAGACTGTACTTGAGGGAACTTTATGAAGGGACTAAATCCAGAGATCCACGTAGCGGTTAAAGTGATGAGGTCTCGTGACTTGGGAGAGGCTATGGAGCTAGCGTAGTTGGTGGATGATTAGAGGCACCTGGAGAGAGGGACAGGAGGTAGCTGGTCAGAAGGCTTATATAGGATGACCACCACTTTTTTGGCATCCAAGGAGCCAACACCAGACACTCTTCAGGAGACTTTGAAGGAGATGATTGTAGGAGGAAGACATCAGGACAACTTCAAGAAATTCAGAGAAACAAAATTACAGGAGAAGAGGGCGAATAGACTCTGTTTTAGATGTGACGAGAGGTATACACTGGGGCACAGGTGTAAGGACCGAATTCTTCAGGTTCTCATCGTTTGTGATGACAAGGAAATTGAAGAGAGTGTCGTCTTTCCACCTTGGGGACAAGGTGAGTCTTTAGGAGGAGGGTATTATTAGACCGGTCCAGCCAGTCCATACAGGACCGGCTCGCGGAGATAGAGGTGGAACTCTCCTGCCTCCCCTGCATGCCGCTCAAACCGTAGGGCTCTAGTAGTTGGCATAGGAAGATATTTAGAGGGATGTAAGAGGGAAATTTGAATGTAGGGAATGTTTAGAGATTTTCTTTTGGATTGTATGCATTAAATAGTTTGTTTTCCTAGGGTTAGCGCATCTTGAATTTGGCTGAAATTTGAGATCTCTCTTAGATTTTTTTTCGTCTCTAGCGGCGTCTAGAGAATTGGGAGAGAGATCCTTCTCTCGAATAGAGGATCAATTGTATCTTGTTATTTTTCGTTTCCCTTTCATCAAATAATACAAATTATCTACTTTTTTCTTGATTTTGTGGAGAATTCTTGCTATTTTCCAAAGATTGATAGGAACTACTTGAGATCTACAAGTATTTCCTATCACAGTCAAATTTTCATTAAACCTAATAAAAAAATCATTTCTAATATTTTTAAACCAAGTCTTTTTAGGACTACCTTTACATCTCTTAACATAGGTCAAATCTAATACATCTACTCTCTTGATCGGGTCATCAGAAGGCCGATATTTTTGTGACCAAACCATATAAGGTGACTCTCTCTAATCTTATTTGCCACTGGAGCAACTCCAACCATTTCACGTATATGCTTGTTTCGCATTCTACCTCTAAGAGTAAAGCCACTCATCTACCTGAGCATCCTCATCTCTACAACACTTAACTTAATTACAGGCTTCTCTTTTAATGGCCAACATTCTACGCCATTAAGCATTGTAGTTCTCACCATTATCTTATAGAATTTTCCCTTAAGTTTGAGGGGTACTTTTCTATCACACAACAGGCCCGATGCATTCCTCCACTATAACCATCCACCTCAAATTTTACTAATAATATCCCCATCTATTTCAACTTAACTTTGGACAATAGACCCGAGATATCTAAAACGTGTGCTATTATTAATGACTTGATTGCCCAAAATCATCTATTACTACTAAAGTTTAGGGCTGTCAAAATTGGGTCATGGGTCGGGTTCGGGTCTAACTTGAAATTGACCCGATATTATTCGGGTCAACCTGAACCTAACCCGTTTTTAAAAATGGGTCCCTTTCGGACCCGAACCAACTTGAAACTCTTCTATCCTGTAAAATATGTCGCGGGTTCGGGTCATTCAAATCCCGTAAATCCGCAGCAATGTCGGGCGCGGGCAGGGAGAGGCGGCGGCGTCGGGCCCAGGGAGAGGCGGCGGCGTCGGGCCTAGGGAGAGGGAGAGGCAACGGCGTTGGCTTCAGGCGGGAGAGGCAGAGGCGGCGACTGACGACTGTCATAAAAGAGTAGAAGACTAAGAAGAGAGGCCCACGGCGGGAGAGGGAGAGGTGGCGGTGACTGAGGGACAGCGGAGAGGCAAAGGCGGTTGAATCATGTATTTGCTAGGGTTAAATCGCGACAGCGAAATTGCGATTGCAGGAAAGCGGAAACGGGACATCGATACACCGGGTCACGGGTCATTTTTGGGTTTCTGGGTCAATCCGAACCTGACCCGATTTTACAAACGGGTCGAAATCCCTAACCTAAACCCGAGATTTTTGGGTCAGGTTTAGGTTGGATTTTCAGGTCGTATCAAATATTGACACCCCTACTAAAGTTACCCTCCCTGTATTCAATTTTAAATTTACTCAAATGAAAACCTATAGACTCTATGGTTGACCTCCATAATTCAAGTTTATCTTCAACTCCCTCTCTAGTCTTATCAACAAGAAGAATATCATCAGCAAAAGATATACACCAGGGTACATCCTCCTGCAAATGTCTAGTAAGAACATCCATGACTAAAGCAAAAGGATATGGACTTATAGCTGATCCTTGATGTAATCCAACTGAAATTGGAAAAGACTTGGTCCAGCCTCCTTGTGTTTGAACACAAGTAATAGCTATTGCATACATATCTTTAATGACTTGAGCATAAGCATTATTAACCCCTTTCTTTTTTAAAACTCTCCATGACACTTCTCTTGGAACTTTATCATAAGCTTTCTTTAAATCAATAAATATCATACATAGATCCTCCTTATTCTCCCTATACTTCTGTTACACCTTGAAGGGTAAAAATAGTGAGAAAATAACGAATAGATTTGTAGGAGATGAAAACTGACATATGAAATTTTATTGTCGAAATAAACACTGGAATAGATGCTAGAACACCACAAGATATAAATGATCCACTATTGGAGAGGTGGATTGGCTCTCCCAAACCTAGGCGCAGCTAGGAACCCAGAATACAACAACTCATCTCTAAAAAAAACAGCATTTAACACATATTAAATTAAAGAAAATAGTACTATTTATACACCACTCAACACTTCCTTCTATGGTAAGTAATTAAAGGTGCGGAGGGTCCCAAGTGTAGCTTTTCATGTTCCAAGAGTGACTTTTCATATCCTAAGGGTGACTTTTCATGTCCCAAGGATGACTTTTCATATCCCAAGGGTGACTTTTCATATCCTGAGGATGGCTTTTCATATCTCAAGGGGTGCTAATCCCGTAATAATACTCCCCTCCCAAGCAAGCACCTTGTCCTCAAGGTGGAAGGATGGAAATTGCTTATTGATCACCTCATACGATTCCCACGTAGCTTTTCATAATCAGGTAGATCCCTCCATCAAATTAGGATCTCCTTTGCTCCTGTCGTCCCTTGTCGTATTCCAACGACCTTTATGGGTTCTAGAATCACCTCCATGTCCTTAGTCAATATCGTAGATAGTGAGGAGGAGGGTGTGTGATCTCCGATAACACGCCTTAGTTGTGATTCATGAAATATTTGGTGTATTAATGATGATGTTGGTAACCTTAGACGATAGGCTATGCCTCAATATGCTCTATCACCTCATAAGGCCCGAAGTAACGTGGTGATAACTTCTTATTCTTTTTTTTTTTGGCTAGTGTCTTCTGCCAGTATGGTCTCAGTTTCAAATAAACTCTGCCCTCGAGCTCGAACTGTACTTCCTGCCTGTGTTCATCTGTCTTCTTTTTCATAAGTTGTTGAGTTCTCAGTAGACGCCCTTTGAGTTCTATTAGTATCCTATCTCTCTCCTCCAAGTACTGATCCACACTAGATATTGGTGGTGTTCTGCCCGTAGTGTATCAAATGAGGTGGATCCCTCCTATACAGAATCCTGAAAGAGATAGTCCGCGCGACTGTGTTGAAAGATGTATTATACCAATACTCCGCCCATGCTAACCATTTGAACCATAATTTTGGCGTGTCAAATACAAAACAACGCAGGTATGTCTCCATGATCCTGTTGACCACTTCTGTTTGGCCATCCGTCTGTGGGTGATATGTCGTGCTCATTTTCAGGACCGTCCCTTGCATCTTGGATAACTCCTTCAAAAAATGGCTAAGGATTACCTTGTCTCTATCTGATACTATAAATTTAGGAATGCCATGTAAGCGGACTACCTCTCGAATAAATACCGTGGCACTGAGATGGCAGGGTAGGGATGTCGCAGCGGAATGAAATGGACATACTTGCTCAGTTGATCTATCACCACCAGTATCACTAAACATCCCTCTGAGCATGCTAAACCCTCAATGAAGTCCATCTTCACTTCCTCCCAAACCTTCTCAGGTAAAGCTAATGGTTGCATTAACCCCCCGATGCCATAGTCATGTATTTATGACGCTGACACACATCACACCTTGCTACCATAACTTCTACATCTTGATGCATTCCCGCCCAATATAACTCAGCTGATAGTCGGTTGTATGTCTTTGGTACTCTTGAATGTCACCCTATCACATTGCCATGAAACTCCTGGAGTAGCTTGGGAATGTAGCTTGAGGTCTGTGGTAATACAAACTGTTAAATCGGGTCCCTCCTGGACCGGTCTTGCCGGTCCGTCCTGGACCAGCTATTGGGGGCAAATTTGGAAGGGATTAATTAGGAAATGTTTCCTAGTTGAAGATGGCATTTTTGGTGGCTGATTTGGAGGGGATTAATTAGGAAATATTTCCTAATTGAAGAGGGCAGATTTGGGGCTGATTTGAGGGTTGATTTGGGAGGGAAATAATTAAGGAAATATGACAGATTTGAGAGGGAATTCAGGGAGGGCTGTTTAGGTATTTGTCATTTATTATATGCTTTAAGTAGGGGATTTTTCCTAGGGTTAGGGGATGTATTGTTTGCTGAAATTAGATTGTTCTTAGGGTGTTTAGGCTTTAGTCGGCGGCTAGAGATTTCGGGAGAGCTGGATCTTCCTCTCCAATTGAAGATCTACTTGTATCTTGTATTTTCTTTCATAAAATTTTCAATAAAAAAATGTTCTTGTGTGTTCTATTCCTGGAATTCTTGTTGTTGGTTTTCTGAAATGGCTGAAATCATATTTTAGCTAAGGCTTTTCCTAAATTTTTACTACTTCCTAGCTTAAACCTCCCCTGGTAGAGTAGTTGCTCCCTCCTCAGAGCATAACCTAGGTGATTGTTCGGGTCCTTTAACAACTCTTACCTAATCTTCCTCAACCCTTCATTCTACTTGCTCTCCCGCCTCAATTCTTCCTAGTCTAAAATTATTGGTACTGACAAGGCTGCCAATTGGGGTTCCTCGACCCTCCTAGACAAGGTGTCTGCTGCCTTATTTTCTAAGCCCGATCGATACTGGATCTCAAAATCATATCCAAGTAACTTTGATAGCCATTTCTGATGCTCCTTAGTGATCATCTAGTGTTCCAACAAATATTTCAGACTCCTCTGATCTATCCTAAGTATAAAATGTCTCTCTAACAAATAGGGCCGTCACTTCTGAATAGTTAAGACAATCGCCATCAGCTCCCGTCTATACATAGACTTGAGCCTTGCCCTGGTTGTGAGCACCTGGTTGAAATATGCAATAGGCCTCTGGTCTTGCATGAGTACCGCTTCCAACCCATAACTTGATGCATTTGTCTCCACCACAAATGGTCTCCCAAAATCTGGGAGCATCAATATTGGTACATTGATCATAGCTTTCTTCAACACTTGGAAAGCTTGTGTCGCACCCTCCCCTCAATTGAAGTTATCTTTCTTCAATTGTTCTATCAAAGGTCCCGCAATAGCGCCGTATCCCTTCACAAATTTTCATTAGTAACTAGTGAGCCCTAAGAACCCACACTACTCTTCAAATTCTTAGGACCATGGTTTGAACCTTAGACTGGTCAGCTGACACCCCCTCTCTGGACACCACATGTCCTAAATACTCCACCCGTGACTGGCCGAACGAGCACTTTTTTTCACTTGGCAAACAACTGATTCTCCCTCAAGGTATCCAATACTGTCTTCAAGTGTTACCAGTGTTATGTTTTTGTCCTGCTGTATATCAAGATGTCATCAAAGAATACCAAGATAAACCTTCTGAGATACGATTGGAACACTCGGTTCATGAGGGACTGGAAGGTGGTAGGGGCATTGGTGAGATCGAATGTCCATCACCAGGAACTCGCAGTGCCCCTCATGTGTCCTAAAGGTCGTCTTGTGCACATTAGCTGCCTTCATCCTGATTTGATGGTATCTCGACTTAAAATCAATCTTGGAGAAGATCACTGTAACAAATAACTCATCCAAGAGTTCATCAATCATTGTAATAGGAAACTTATCTAGTATCGTTTTCTTGTTCAGAGCACTGTAATCCACACAAAATCTTCAATTATCGTCCTTCTTCTTCACCAGCAGAACTGGACTAGAGAAATGACTCACACTAGGTCTAATGATCTCTGCTTCAAGCATCTCCTTGATCAACCTCTCTATCTCATCATTCTGAATTTGGGGGTAATGGTATGGTCTGGCCCCTATAGGATAGGTCCCCCTTTTTAAGGTGATGGCGTACTTATGCTCTCGTAGTTGTCATTACCCGATAGGTTGTTGGAATATGTCCTGAAATTATTGCAGAATTTACTAGCTAGCATCCCCTCGTAGCACTACCTTTCCCTCTACCTGAACCTCCATAGTCAGAGATTTCCAGTCCACCTTCATTTCTCCCATGGTCTGTGACCACTTCATCCTCAGAATCACATCTGTACTTCCTAATCCAAGGAAAGAAAGTCTTCCACCACCAAAATATCCTACGAAGTTATCACCACCCTCTTACATATTCCCTGACTCCTCTCTATCTTACTCGTCCCCATCATCACCTCATATCCTTCCATCTCCACCAACTGCAACCTCAATCGATCCACGACTCAATTCGAGATGAAGTTATGTGTAACCCCACTGTCCACCAAAACCACCACTAGTTGTTCCCCGATTTGCCCCCTCATCTTTATGGTGTGATTTGGAGTGAATCCCACCACCGAGTTTAGGGACACCTCTGCCACGTTTAAATGTAATTGTGATGTTTCCTTTACGACCTCCTCCAGCTCATCCTCGCTCTCCTCTCCCTTGCAGACCATCAAGACCTGAAGGGCTTGATTCTTTCACCTATGTCCTGGTGTAAATCTCTCATCACGCCTGAAGCATAACCTTTTTGCCCGCCTATCCAACACCTCTGCGTCTATGAGGACCTTGAAATTACCTCCAGGATGAACTCCAATGCCCTTCCCCTTTAGCACTTCCCTCTGGAACGACATTGTCTGGGTCTTCGGTGTTAGGGTTGTAGAGATACTCCTGTAAGCCCCTCCATGGTGTTGCTTTGGATGGTCTTCTCCCTTTGATATTTTTCTTCCACCCTCTGAACTAACTCCATCATCTCCCTGAGCCCTATAGGTCTCAACACCCTGAGCTCTGCTCGTATGTCTTTCTTAAGCGCCTTTATGAAATTTCCTTCCAACCCTTCCTTATAAATCCCCCTTAGCCTACACGACAGTAGCTCAAATATCTTCTGATACTTCATGACTATCCCCTCCTGAGTTAAAACATAGAATTGCTCATGGAGGTCTCCTTCTCGAATGACTCGGAAATGTTCCAACAAATAACCCTTAAATTCCCCCCATGAATAGATCGGATACCTAGCCTCCCTCCACTAAAACCATACTAGGACTTTTCTCTCCAAACATAGCCCCGCCGCCATGAGCTTCCCCCTTTTGTTAGCCCATTGATAGCAAAGTAACGCCCCACCCGATACACCCAACCCTGAGCATCTTCCCCTTCAAAAATTGGTATCTTCAACTTCCTTGATCTCACATCCATTCCCCCATAGCTTCTTCCTCGATTAGCTCTCTCCGTGTAGTGATGGTGTGATTTGTTGCAATCCAGGATCCCTAGTCTGATTTTGATGATGACAAATATTATTGATTGAATTGTTACTTTTCTCAGTGAATATTTTGGATATTTCTTTTGACTGTGAGCACTAACATTGCAGGTAAAATATACACTGCTCAAGGCTACTGGAAGTTCAAGACTGGGTAGAATATGAATGTCAAATAAACAAAGTTTGTACTTTTATTTTTTTTTCTTTTTCTTGAGTTTGGCCACATAAGAGTGTATTCAATTGGGTGACCGTGCACACACATAGGGGGAGTGAGAAAAATTTAAAGTTAATTTTTTTGGTACTAATCGTACTGTACAACTTACAATCGTACTATGCGATCAGTTATAGAAAGAATGAGCTTAACGTCTAATTGAAGAATTAGTTTTTGTGAACTAATTGTACTGTACGATGTACAATTCGTTATAATCTGTAAACCCTAGCTACCAGATAAAGTAAGTAAGATATTTAAAAAATTGATTTTGAACTAATCGTACTGTACGATTATATTCATATTGTACAAAATTTTGAAATCTTACTTAAATCAACCCTCATAATTAGTCAATCAAATCATAGCAGATCGTACTGTACGATCTTGATCGTACCGTATGATTGGCAGAGATGAAATTTGGTCGTCCCAAAGATCGTACCAAATGAAATCATGATTTTTGAACTATCGTACTGTACGATATTTATATCGTATTGGATGACCGACTTGAAATCAGCTAACCGTACTGTACGTTATAGCAGTATGGGACGATTGACATAGATGATTTTCATTCGTCCCAGCAATCATCTTGTACGAATAGAGAGAAAGCAAACAAATCGTACTGTACGATGTATTTGAAAAGTTGAACAGTTTGTCTGAACAACTGTTTACATCATACTGGATGGGTTTAGTTTTTGAACTGATCGCACTGTACGAATTATAATTGTACTGTATAAACAGTGACGACCAACTTGAATTTTTAGGGTTTCTTGAAGCTCAATACTTAAGCAATGTTTTTAGAATCTCTTTGAAACAAAAGAGGATTTTCTGACTGCTAAAGGAACTTTGAAAAAGAAGCTTTTGAGAGAGATCCAAGGTTTGAGAGGAAGGAGAAGGTGAGGTTGAGCGTGAGGGATCATACGGTTGCTCCGAGCTAGCTACACCCTTGCTCCTCCTGTGGCCTTGGTGAGTCCTTGAAGGTTCTCTTGGGAGAGAGGCTTTTAAGTCAAGTCCTCGATGTACTCTGCTTTCTCTAAGAGGGAGAAAAAAGGATTTGAGGTTCTCTGCCATCTCTAGGAGGGAAAAAATGATTCGGGGTTCTCTGCCTTCTCCAGGAGGGAGAAAAATGATTCAAGGTTCGCTGCCGTCACCAGGGAAGGTGACATAGCTTCCGGCACTCCGCCGCATCAGGTTTGGTGAAAGTGAATCTGTAAAGGCTTCTCTGTCTTGCTGTGGTAGCAAAAGGAGAGTCACTTTTTGTTAGTGCAATTCCCGGAGTGAAGGATTCCGGGGAGTGGACGTAGGTCAAGATTGACCGAACCACTATAAAATTCTGGTGTGCTCTTTCTGATTTTTACTTTCTGCATTTTACTTTTATGCAATTTATTTTCTTGATAATTGCTTGGTTGAAAATCTATGGTTGATGTTAGATTGAGTTGATTCAATTATTCTCACCATTGTTATAATTTTTGTTAAGTTTATTAGCTTCCACATAGGGTGATCAAAGTATTCATTTTAAAATTTGAAAAATTACAAAAAAAAAGTATTCTTGCTTAGGGTTTTTTTAAATAACCAATTCACCCCCCTCTTTGTGCGCCTCGAGCTAGTTCATTGAGGTCTCACAACCTCCTCGAACTTTCATGATTCTCTTCATCCATTCCCCTTGGCTGATTTGGCCCCCATGGCTTAGTCGGTCGAACTTAAATTATTTTTATAGAGAAAAAGGTCCAAATAATTCATTGACTATGAGAAAGTTCCCAATTTAGTCCTAGAGTTTCGCATTGCTCTATTGTAGTACCTCGACTATAGAAAATTGATCCAATTTGGTCTTAGGGCTGAAAATGGCATTTAAAATTCAAAGTTAAATGTGAGAGTATTGTAGGTAGTGCAAAGTTTATATGAGATTATATTTCTTATGTTTCTTTATTTTTGTCATTTAATAAATTATAATAAATATAAAACCTAAATAAAAGTTAACCTACTAATTAATAAAGGTGAATAACTGGTAAAAAAAATATTTATAATGGCTATCAAGCTAGTAATTTATTATAATACATATTATATTAGTAATTGTTGTTTACCTTCTAGGAGTTTTAACTGATTATTATATAACCACCTGAAATTTGACAAAATAATTAAATGTCAATGTTATGTTGTACTTGCTTAGTTGTTTGCATTCACGGTCGCAAGCCCTAGCCGCTCGCATGCTGCTCATTGGAGATTACTGCATACTGCTTCAATGCTTTGTTGATCACATTTCAAACTCCACAATTCTTTGTTACTCTTGAGCGTATATATCTCACTCAACGGGAACGAAAACAGTTAGCATCATTGTAAAAAACAAAAAGTAAAAATGAAATTATAATGTTTTTATCAGAATGCTCCTCTCAAATTATGAATTGAGCGAGAGCTGCTGCATTTTCTGTTAAATTTGAAAGTTTTTTTTATGGTGGGACCAAATTAGATCAATATTCAATAGTCGATGGACTAAATTGGGGCAATATGAAACTCAGGTACTAAACTGGGCACTTACTAATAGTCAAGAGATTATTTTGGGGTTTTTCTCTAATATTTATAGATAAAATGTAAATTGTGTAATGCAATGGCTTGATTATCAATTTTAATGGAAGTAGTTTACTTCTCTCATGCCCCAAACATACAATTGTTTTTATCAGAAAAAAAAAAAAAAGAATTTGTTGTTCATAGGTTGGCCTGCGAAACTAAGTTTTTCTGGACAAGATCATTGGCTGCTTCTTGTGAATTTCAGGTCTTATAATGATGAAGAGTTATGAATCACCTTAAGTTATTTGTGACTGATTTGAGTTTAGAATTTGAGATTTAATCAACAAACGTACTGCATGTTTTCAAATGTGAACTAACGTGGGAAAGAATGATGTGCTTTCTTATTAAAAGAGGGTCATAGAATTTATTCCGCTTTCTCCTGTATTCCACTGTTTATAAAATTTGTCGAGAATCTTTTGATACTATTATCGCTTGCCGCTGTTATTGAGACTTCGGCTTCATTTGAACAATTTTCTTACTGTTTTCTAAAATGGTTTTCTAGTGCAAAAATTTCTACAACAACAACAATAACATCAAGCCTTTATCCCACTACGTGGGGTCGGCTGCATGAATCCTTTTTCTCCATTGTGTCATGTCAATGATTTTCTAGTACTAAAATTTCTAATTCAAAAAAATTTTATACTAAAAAGTTGTTTTAGAAAGCAGCAAAAAAATTGTCCCAAATGAAACCTTCATGGAAGTAGGAAACTTAGAATTACTCGAATAGGTAGTTTTGATTGAATGCTAACGGGAACTTCATTGTCAATTTGTTGTTGGCATAATCTCTAGCTTCAGAAGATGGCTGCATATGGTATGTTTGGATTAAAATTTTAGGAAGCATGAAAAGTTCAAAATAATGCTCAGTTCCTATGTTGTGAGCAAGCCTTTAAGGTTGCATTGTCTTAGGATTGTCTATATGGCATTCTTGATTTTCAAAGCATGTATAAGGAACACACTTAGGATGGTGGGGCCATGTGAAAATATTAGTTGGTGCTTGCTTGACAAATGATTTTTATAGGAATTTAATACTCATGGTAAAATTAAAATATGTTAAATTTAAATTAATTTGTTAATTTTAATATTTTACACTAAATTTATTATATTTTTTATTTAATTATTTAAATGGGATATCATTTGAGTCAATTGGCTCTAAGAAATTAATACCGGTTTCTAAGAAATTGGTATCGATTTAATAGTTCACTAATCGAACCGGAGGTTTGGGCCTGTGTATACTGGTTTGGTGCGGGGCTAGTTTTTAACGTGGACCGAACTGGTTGACGGTTGAACCGGCTGGTTCTATTCGGTTTTCAAAATCATGAAAAATGTGCATTTTTTCACATTTCCTACGTCAATGTAATTAACTGTTAATTACATTGAAACCAAATAATTGTAAAGTATAATATAGTTGCATTTTCTCTAATTCTTTTAAAGTAAACAAACCCTATAAGTTACCATTTCAAATAGGTCCAGCATGACCTCTTGTAGCATCAATGCATTGTTGGGAGGATCACCCATGCCATAACGCTCTTCCTTCTATGTTAACATCGTGTTAGGAGGTTGTGGAGGTGGCGCACACCTTGTTTGCCAGCATGCTTCATGAAGGGTCACCGATGTTTCAGGGCTCTCCACCAGTGGCTAAACCCGCAGCAATGTGGCCAACAAGCAATGAAGCAAATGCTTGTTAGTGCAGCAAATTGAGATAGATGGGATACAAAATCTATCTTTTTAAATAATAGAATGGCCCGAATCCAGGGTTTTTAATCTCTCCGTCCTGAATATATATTTGTTGGGCTCTAATATTATGAGAGAGAGAGAGAGGGTGATTTCTATTTATTGTTGACGTAAGAATCGCTGTTTTAATTTTGTTTGCATTATTATTTGTATAGAAGCTTATAAATCTGTGAATCTCTTCACCCCAAATATATATTTATGGGTGCAGGACCTCAAATTTTATTCATCTTAGATTGTAAGAACCACTGTTTTGATTTTATAGAAGCACATAAATCTGTGTCTCGCTGCATAGAATTGGGATCTGTTATTTGCATATCGATTTATTAAATCCATTTCGAGTGTTATGACATCATGTGCAAATGCATACTTTAACCATATGCTGTATAATCAATACTATTTCATTACTATCGCCTAATTATGCGCACATACTCATTGATGCTCTATTGAAGTAATTTTATTTTATTTTTACAGTCAATCTGTTTCTCACGTATGAGCTTAATCAATCTTGATGCTGTTTTTTATTCATGGGTTCTTCTTAGGTTGTTGGGGATGAGAAAGGAGCTGTGTTTGGTGGTTTAGCCGAAGCACCATTACGACCATCTAATAAAAAATACCAGGTGGCTGGCACATTACATTTATTTATTCTGCATACCTTGTAAGAAAAGATCAAGTTCTTTTTTCATTTGATTATTAGAATAACGTGGACCATCAGCTGTAGACTTGACGTTATTCCATTCCCTTTTGACGTTGAAGTGACCATTTTTTTCGTTTGTTTGTTACTCAAGCAGGGGACGAATAGTAGCTTCGTCTTCACAAATATTTATGACAGCCCTGTCATCTTTCGCCCTACAGGTAGTCAGAGTATCCTTCTCTTCATGTTTACTTCAGATTTAAAATGTAATGAGTTGCTCTTTCCTAACTTGCTTCATTTATCTGCCAATTTTGATGTAGTTTTCTTCCAATCAAATGAAATTATGTTTTAATTTCTCAAATGAAACGCATTACTCTGTCCTCCAAAAATTGAACTTTTAAAATTTACCAGGAAGTCATTGCTTATCCCAGCTTTCTAAAAATCTGTTCAGTTCCTGGAAAATACATCTAAATGCCTAAATTTCAGGTGCTAATCATTATTTCACTCTCTGCTCTCCGGATTACTTGGCTATGGGTGGAGGCGGTCACTTTGCACTATACTTGGATGTTGACTTGTGAGCTTCATCTTCTTTTCTTAAATGTTTTTTCCAATGTTTTATCTCTGCTGTTGAGGGCGAGCTTAGAGCAGTGATCAAGTATCCTTTTTAGTTCACAAGTTTTACTCACAAAAATTTCTCCTCCCTCCTAACCTATGTTGACTGGAGCTTCATGCATTGAATTCAATCCCCATTTCTATATATATTTTTTGTATTTTCACTATTGTCAAGAAGCTGGTTATAGAAAGCTCATACTTGAATATTAATCTTGATTATCTTTTTCTTTATTTGGAAGGTTGAATGGTTCAAGTTATCAATCAGAGACCTTCGGCAATCCATGCCTTGCACATTCTCAGGACTTCAAAGTGAAGCATGTTGAGGTAAACAATTCAAATATTTTCATTCTTTTCTTACTGTAAAAATAATATTCACACATTTTTGTATACTTATATATGCAGTTATGGGGCTTCGTTTATCCTTCAAAATATGAAGAGATGATAACTTTGTGTCGAACAGAGAAGCCTGGGATCTGGAGCTGGTAAATTTATTCAGGAAAATTCGAGTCAGAACGAGTTTTATTGCCATTAAATTTACTTTGAGATGAGTGTAATATATGACTAATGAATCAGTATTTATATCGTGCTCTTCTCAAAGCAAATTTATCAGCTTTAAAATTAATCCCACTCGATCTTTCTCTTGCATTTGAATGCTAACTCGATCATCGAGTTTGGGTCGAACCCGGTTTCACCTCAGCAGGTTTATGTGAAGCTATTGTAAATATCTAACATTTTAGTCTGTATATATTCAGGGTTACTAGACTTTTAAGGGAGAATAGATTTATCAACTGCGAAGTATGAAGAAAAACATAAGTACATAAAAGCTAATACCCTCTTGAGTCTTGAGACTATATATAAGGGGTATGATTTTGACCTTCCAGAACTAATATCTTGATCTAGTTGGGACTCTGTAGTTTGATCATAAAAGCTAATACCCTCTTGAGTCTTGAGACTATATATAAGGGGTATGATTTTGACCTTCCAGAACTAATATCTTGATCTAGTTGGGACTCTGTAGTTTGATCTTTTTTTAAGTTTTTTAGAACTCGTCCCTTCTTCCAAAAGAGTTAAGTCAGTTTCATAAATTAAATTTTGTAGTTTGGTGTTTTAGAAGCATTGAATTGTAATATTCTAATTTAGATTGGGTTTCGATGTATTGATGAAGCTCATCTTGATTTGTTGGTTGAGGACTATGACTACCAACCAAAAGATTTGGGTTCGAATCTTGCTTATGCGATGCGTGTTTGAGTTTGCTTTAATTAGGCTGTCCCAAAAAAAAAAAGTTTCGATTTGTTGTTTTGATTTGGTTAAAATGCCAATTATATTATATTGTATTATCTTTGAAACTTGGATATTAGTTTGATTTTGTTCTAAAACTAATTAAATTATACTAATATTTTTAAATATTAAATCATGCGGGCTCCGAAAATTCGGCCCCGGCCTCCGCCCGACTTTTTTGCTTTCTTCGGGGGGAGTTTTAACGAACTAAGTTCCGGGGTAAATTTTGGAAGGCAGATGGGTTTGTAGATAAGACACTACCCAGAGATTTCGCCCTCATTTTGCGAGGACTTTAAGATCTGAGTTCTGGTTTCCTATAGGCGCAAGCCCCTATAGTTAATTACCCCTCTCGGTAACGAGAGAGAACTTTCGATTAAGGCTAGTCGTCAATCAGATACGTAAGGATACATGGATCTGGCATATAGTAGCAGCAATGGGTTTAGGATATTGAAAATTTTGAAGACTTTAATATTTAAAACAGAAGTTTTCACCACTTTGCACTTAAAGCGAATGGTGGGGGAATTGATGATAGACCCGATCAAGATCCCATGGTTCCGTCGTCTCGGGCCATCGTGGTCCCTGGTCTACTTAGTCAGAGGAGGTAGTCGACCCAACCTGACAGAAGGATCCTTGTCGGCAGCCATGGGTTGCTTCGTCCAAGGGTACCTTGTAGACCTGGGGTGGGTATTCGTCTAAGGGGACAAATTTGGATCCACCTTAGCTAACAGAGGGCTTTGTGCCCTATCGATCATATCCTATTGATTCATATCTCAAGGATTTGATGCCATTGGGGAGCATACGGGCTTTGGCCATAACCATAATATAATGGTGCCATTTGGCGGCGACCACCTGGTTCAGAGGGCCCCGAGTCATAATCGTTTATCCTGCAGTGCCATTTGGCGGTGAAACTGCCGATTAGAGGACTCGTACCACGTCCTTGCTGGCAGGAGATTGTTTGAGAATGAATCCTAGTGATATTTTCGATCAGGCATTAGCTCTTTGCGAGCTGAAGTAAATTTTAACTTGTCCACATCGGCAAACTGTTGCGGAGGGTGGATGGATTTGCATTAAGTGATTGATGGTTGGATTCCAATTTTAAATATTTTTGGATTTTGGATTTGATGAGATTTTTGGGTTTTGATGGGTATTTGGATGGCATTTGAAATATTTGTGGACCCCTCCGGTTGAGATTAACATTCAACACGGCCATCATCAGGGTGTATGGGGTCATTTACATTTTATTGATTGGACCCTGTCGACTCTATCTACTGGTCGATAGAGGATCGAGTTTTGTAGGCTTTGGACCTTTGTTAGTGAATTCTCTTAATTATAGACCTTGAAGGTCTAATATGAATGTATAAAATAAATATCTCGGTCGATCTCACGACTGCATATTTATTTAATGGTTCGAGTCGTGTCGATTCCTATTTACCCGTATAGGAGGATCAGGCTCGAACTTGAATTCACTTATTAACCCGCGCAGCATCCTTAGACGTCACGTGTGTACCAATAACACGCTCGTCGAGGCCCATGCAGGTGTTTGGGGGCATTTTATAATTATTTATTGGACCTTGTCTACTCCTATCTGCTTGCATAGGAGGATCAGGTTCAAATCTATTGACCCGCGCAGCATCCCTAGACGTCACGTGTGTACCAATAACACGCTCGCCGGGGCCCATACGGGTTGTATGATTGTATTTACCCCTTTTAGTGTTCCTATGTGTATACAAATCAAGGTGCACATGTGCGGGGATACTTTTGGGGATTTGTACGCCTTCTGTCTGCTTGCATGGATGTTGTAGATCCGGTGGCGTGATGTTAGATGTATAAAAGTCTTCTGCAGTAGCTTGTGGGAGCTCGTATTTGATGATGGTTTTCTGTATTTATTTGGAGACGGTGATTTGTATTTACAGAGGGTCTCTTACGGCAGCCCATAAGAGCTTGTATTTGTTGCAGTCCTTGAGATGATTGGAATGACAGATGTACTTTTCTGTGTAATTGTGAGTTTAGGCCACCAAACTTTGCATCAACCTTTAGCAACACATTTGTCAAGTGTTGATCATTAATTCTGGTAGGTACAATACAGTGTATTGACGCTTACTCGAATGCATTTTGATGTGTCATATCGTTGTTTTCACTGTATGTCAAATCTTTCTGATTTCAACTGACATGTTGATTGTGATACGAGCACCTTGTAGTGTCATTGGACCCTTGCACCAACTCCTGTACGATCGGGGATTCTTTATATTGGCATTGTATTTCTTGTTGCCTTTTACATGTTACGAGTGAACTTTTGTGCCTACGAAAGCCTCTATAATTGCGTGTGGGTATTCTTATGGTGGTTTGTAGACATTCATGCCCGTAATGGATTCATAACTCTTGCTAACATTTGAATTATAAGGTATTACTACATCCACTTCGATGAATTGTAATCTTTTGTAGGTGATAGAGATGTTTATTCCTCCTTATATTGTAATGGACTGTATGAATACCCTGGCGCTTGTTGCATGCTTCTGTACACACTTATAGGGAGGGCATTGTCAATTGTAGGCAGGTTCATTATGTTCACCTGCTTGTGTGTCAGTCTTAATTGCAGAGAGTTGTATACATAAGAAGTCTCTTCTCATAGATGATATGAAGATCGTTGCAAACTTCAATCTCGTTGTTTATGGGTCTTCGCATGTTAAATTGTCATGTTCACTGTAGGCTCCTTGTAGATTTGTTCAAGCCAATCCATTTCGTGAACCTTCACTGGTATTTGTAAGTGATTGAGGCTAGAGATCATATGATCTTCATTACTTTTGAGAATAGCTTGTAGTTTGCAAGTGGATATTTGTATTCTTGAGGGTCCTTAATGTCTGTGTATTTGTAATTATCTCAAGTAGAGCTCAATTGTCGGGGCTTCCGTTATCATTTGCGGATGAATGATACTTGCAAGATTTATGTGGGCATCATCCTCGAGCCTTGCTCATAGTACATTGAAAGCTTACACTTGAACTCATATTAGTCAAATATCTTATGTTGTTGATTGCAAACATGCCATGCCTGAAGTTCTTGATCGTGTGTAGGCGATTGCATGATTGAAGATCTTGCGTTGTTGATTTCAAACATGTGAGTATCTTAATCAAGGTGATAAATTTCTCAATATTTCATGTTCAAACGAAATTCCTCATTGATTATTTGAGTCCAATTCCTTGTCATCACATTAAGCTCGGATGTTCAAGTTCAAATCAAGCTCTTTTTGTGATCCACACCAAATTTGTTTGGATTCAAACTTTTCAATTCATGCCCACTATGTTCTTTGTCAAGTTTAAGATGAGTTTAATTTGAGTCCCCTGCTGTCCTTTGCAAGTTCAAATCAAGTTCATCTGATCCGATCTGTATGTCAAGTTCACTATGTTCAAACTCAAATTTGTTTGAATCTTATCCAATTCAGGTTCCAGTTTACAAGTGTTCTATACGGTTCATTATGACTTCCTCAGATTCAAGTTCATTTAAGTTAGGATTCAATGCTTGCAACTTTGATTAATGTTCAATTTGTGTTTGAATTCACAAGTCTCGTTGTCCTCCTCCCTTGAGTTCAAACAAGTCCAAGTACAGTCACATGATCACCCGAAATTTCGGCAGCCTCCCGGCGTCTCCCCCGTTTAGGGGAAAAAACGACAAGAGTCTGGGCCTTCCCACCACGCGCAATAAAGTGCGTGCATGGTAGGTGTCCTTAGACACCTCGGCTGTGGTCTTCATTCCCACCACGCGCAATAAAGCGTGTGCATGGGGTCTTCGACGGTACCTGTTTGAAAAGACAGTTTGCTTTCCCCTCGCTCGAGGGTACTTATAGATAACCCGCCTCGTCGTAGGCGCCGCACCGGGGTCCCAACCCACCACGCGCAATAAAGTGCGTACATAGGTGTTTTCCCGGTCCGCCGCAAATGACGAAAGCAAGTTCTCGGAGATTACCCCTCTCGTCGTAGGCGCCGCACCGGGGTCCCAACCCACCATGCGCAATAAAGCGCGTGCATAGGTGTTTTCCCGGTCCGCCGCGAACGACGAAATCAAGTTCTCGTAGATTTTAGGGTTTAGGGATCATACCTTGGCGAGCGTCGGCGGGATGGTGAGGCTCGTGGACCGAGGCAAGAGGAGAAGAGCCTCTTGCATTGCATTTCTCTTTTTTTTTTAAATAATTAATAATTAATAATAACAAAAAAAATAACTAAGTATTAGTAATGAAGATTAATTAAAGTTAACTAAAAATAATTAATTATCATTAATAGAAATTAATTATAATTAATTTAAAATAATTAATTATAATTAATAGGAATTAATTATAACTAATTAAAAATTAAAAATAACTAATTACTATTAACAGAAATTAATTAAAATCAATTTAGAATAATTATTTATAATTAATAGAAATTAATTATAATTAATTAAAAATTAAAGATAACTAATTATTATCAATAGAAATTAATCATGATTAATTTAAAATAATTAATTATAATTAATGGCAATTAATTATAATTAATTAAAAATTAAAAATGATTAATTATTATCAATATAAATTAATTATTTTTAATTAAAAAAAATAATCATCATTACTAATAATTAATTATTATGATAATCAAAAATGAAATCTCGGCTCGACAAATTTACTGGATTTGGTCGCAGAAGCTCGCAAAGGGAGAAATTAACCTCACAGCGGCGAGCTCCCGTCCTTGCTTGCGCTTAAACAGGAAGGGAACGTCGATCGAAGGAGCGAAGTCGGTCGGCCACAAAGGAGCCGAAGAAGTCTCGTGAAAGGGAGAAAGTCACCGAGCGGGCTCCAGTTGTTGCTTGCGATCAAAATGTCGGAACTCCCGATCCAAGAGGAAGGAACGTCGTCGGAAGAGCAAAGTCGGGCGCGGGAGTCGCAAGAGGGCCGACGGCTCAGGTAAGGAGGACTCCTCTCTTTCTCTCTCTCTCTCTCTCTCCCTCCCTCTCTCTCTCTCTCTCTCTCTCTCGTGGTTGAAGGAGGAGAAGGGTCTTAGGGATTTAGTTTGAGGCGGAGAGGGAGGCGTCGGGTAGAGTTCAGTCGCAGGGAAGGATCACGAGAGGAAGTGGGGATCAGAGAGCTTGAGCTGGGAGCGTCGTGAGGCTTGCAGGATGGATGTGGTTTCGAGTGGAACCGAATGAGAGCTCTGCTCTCGTTTTAACGACGCGAGAGGAGGCCCGCTCGAGGTAAGTTAGCGGGATATCTGGGAAGCGACACGATCGCAGTGGCTTCAGCGGGATTTCAGGAAATCAGCGGAGATTCGGGGATTCGATCAGAGCTTTGATGGAGTACGAGGTACGGGGCTGGATTTTGGTTCAATATCCAGAGGTCAACAAATGCCCCCCAACAAATGTGGTACGCGTCTAGAGCGAATCACGTTTGTTGTATGCTGATTGACCCTGTGGACCTTCAGATACTTTCTATGGATGTCACACTAAGATTTTCATTCCGTAGATCTCTAAGAGTCCATTTCTGTGTCTTTGTAGATCTTTAGATGCACTTGTGATCTTCAGTATAGTTGATATATTTGCTCTTAGTCAAGTAGAGATCCATTAGATAGTGACAGAGCACTTTGTACTTGGATTTCTTGAGGATCACTCCGTAGATTGATGCTAGTAGATAGCATCACCATTATTTGTTTCCTTAATCACCACGATCACGTTAGTTCTTTCAGCATTTCATAACTGCTCACCTCTTTCATCGCCGCAGTCATATATGAATGTAATATTTTTGATATATTACTGATATCATTCGAGATTTATTTGAATTTTGCAGATCCATCAGTTGGTGGGACTTTGTTGTCTCTTCTACTGATTATATCTTGCCCAAATTATACTTCTTGCTAATGACACATCCAGTTTATGGAGGATCTTTCATTCTTTCTTCCTTTAACTGTATTTCGGCAAGAAATTTTAAATATTTATTTGGGGATCTCGGCATGCGGCGCGATGTCGACCCAAATAAATATTTAAAATGCCCCCAGTCTTTAGGGACATTTGTAGACATCATCCAAGGTGTTTCTTCCTGTAGTTTTAGCTTGAGTTTCGAGATTTTGATTTCTCCTGCTCTGTGCTTTGTGCTGCGGACATTGATGGAGAGTTACCTGATTTGTCTTTACTGACTTGTCAGGTGGTTTGTGCCTTCTGCCCTATACTTCTTGCTTTGGCGGGCTTGATGAAGGAGTAGATGCTGGTGACCTAAACCTTTTAGGTTTGTTTTAGGTCAGTAGCGGGAAGCCATCGGTCCAGAGCTTTGTGCATAACGGACTTGCTGATGACAGAATCCTCTTAGTTCAGTCTCAGGCTTTATGCGAACTTTGGGATAATTTCTTCTGTCCTTTGCTTTGTGCTTTTGTGGACTTGTTGAAGGAAAGTTCCTTCAATCCTCGCTTTGTGCTTTACGGATTTGTTGAAGGATTTGTAGGTTTTGGATTCAATTGATAGTACCAATAATGAGTAGTATCTTGATCCTTAACCACTTGAGAAGACTTTAATCTGAGTCACTTGAGTTCATCAGATTGGGCGAGCTGGGATTTGACAGCTCTTCGTCCTCTGGTTGCTGAGATGGGGGTTCCTCTATTGCGGCCTTTCTTATGGCGTGTTGAGTAGATGGAGCTGCCAGTGATCCGGCCATATTTGGGCTTGTTGGATCCGACCTCTTACACCCATTCAGGCTTCAGACTTGAGCTAGGGGAAATGTGCTTCCCAATGCTGATTTTGCTGAAGTTGATAGATTTTGAGTCTTCCTTTGTGGTTGAAGATTTAGAGCCTACGCGAATTTGGTAGTTGCTCAAGATTCCTTCTTCCCACTGGAACTTTGATTCTCCGGTCAATTAGGAGAATTTAGTAGACTACGATCACTTGAACTTGTCGAGTCAAATTTGCCTTTGTACTTCCTACAGTCCATACTGACGGGTTGACGAAGTGGGGGTTCCGCTACTACGGCCTTTCTTGTGGCGTGTTGAGTAGACGGAGCTGCCAGCGATCCGGCCATATTTGGGCGCGTTGGATCCGACCTCTTACACCCACTCGAACCTTAAGCTTCAGGCTGCTGAAAGACTTCAGGTTGTTCTGGCTCAATTTGTTAGAGTTTTGTAGTTGCAAAAGTCTCTTTCTGACCTTTGAAATCTTGGTTTGTTGGAGAAGGTGGTGTCTCGCTCTTTTGAAGCTCACCTGCATACTTTGAAAAGAATTTGTTGTATTCTTCAGTATAAAAGAATATTTGCGTTGGTGATTTTAAATATTTATTCGGGGATCTCGGCATGCAGCGCGATGTCGACCCGAATAAATATTTAAAATGCCCCCTGTCTCGCAGGGACATTCCAAAATAGAATAATTTTGAGATTTTGTGATTTTAAATATTTATTTAGGGATCTCGGCGCGTAGCACGATGTCGACCCAAATAAAGATTTAAAATGCCCCATGTCCTGCAGGGTGATTTTGAAATGCATTCTTGCAACACAAGAGAATTTCAAAAATGTAAAATATAAAGTGTATATAAATATGCATGAAATACACAATACATTAAATATAACATTTCCTTGAGCAATTTTACGCATGGTACTTCTTCAGGTGTCGACCGTTGATCGGCGGCATGGGCCTCTGACCGTGCAGATCGATAAGCTGGTAGGCTCCTCCTTGATATGCCTTCTCGATGACGAAGGGACCCTCCCAATTGGATACGAATTTGCCACCAATTTTTCGGTGAGGGATGATTGGCCTTCTCAGCACCAGGACCAATTCCCCTTCTTGAAAGGATCGAGGGCGCACCATCCGATCAAATGATTTCGCCATCCTTCCTCGGTAGATTTCTAAGTTTTGTTGAGCTTGCAATCTAACTTCATCGAGTGCATCGAGCTCCTCCATTCTTAGGCGAGCATTCTGCTCTTGAGTTAGATCATTCTGGATAGCCACCCGAAGAGATGGTAGTTCAACTTCTAGTGGTAAGACGGCTTCAGCCCCGAACACTAGTGAGTAGGGAGTAGCTTTGGTCGGTGTTTTGTAGGTCGTACGATACGCCCATAGTGCTTCTGCCATCTTTGTATGCCATTCTCTTTTGTTCTTGGTGAGGATCTTCTTCAACAATTTCACCAGCGTCTTGTTGAAGGCCTCTGCCAAGCCGTTAGCTCTTGGGTTGTATATAGACGAGTATCGCCAATCGATCTTATGACGATCTACAAACTTATAGATTTTTGTACTCTTGAATGCTGTATCATTGTCTGAGATCACTCGGCGTGGTACACCGAATCTGTAGACGACATTGTGGGTGAAGAAATTGATCACGTGCTCGGACGTAACTTCTCTGAATGGTGCCGCTTCTGCCCACTTAGAAAAGTAGTCTGTTGCTGCAAGAATGAAGCGATGTCCGGCCGATGACGGTGGATCTATTGGTCCAATTATATCTGTGCCCCAACATTCAAATGGCCAGGATGCAATTGTTGGATGCAGTGGATTTGGTGGTTGATGAATAACATCACCATGAATCTGACACTCGTGGCACTTCTTAGCGTGGTTGATACAATCTCTCACCATCGTAGGCCAGTAATAACCCATTCTTTTGATTTTAGTAGCCATCTTGGGACCTGACTGGTATGCTCCGCAGAGTCCTTCGTGAACTTCTGTCACCACTTTATCAGCTTCCTTAGTCCCTAGGCACCTTAGCCACATTTGATCAAAAGCCCGCCGATATAACGTATTATTGACAAACGCGTATCGCAATGCTCTTTTTCTAATTTGTGCAGCCAGAGATTTATCTGTTGGAAGTTTGCTTTCTTTGAAGTAGTCGACGAATGGTTGCCTCCAATCGTCTTCGACTTCAACATCTAGGCAATCCAACCACGACTCTGAGAATCTACCAGTTCTTCGTCTTTTTACTGCTGGACGTTCCCCTGGTTGATTTTTAATAGTGATTTGTTGGGGAGGTTGAGGATCAACCGGGGTTGCATCCTGTTTGCTTGAACCTGGTATTCCCTCTGCCTGCGGGAATTGTAGGGTTGCTGGCTCTAAGACTCGGCGGTTTTCAACCGCAATGAATATATGTGGCCTCTTATCCTCATTTGCAAGCTCCTTGGCCAGTTTAGCTAGACAATCTGCTTTTGCATTCTGTCCTCGAGGAACTTGAGTTATCTTGACATTCGGTATTTGTTTTAGAAGCTCGAGAGCTCGTCGGTGGTAGTGGGCCAATTCAAGTTTGCAAATTTTATAAATGCCCAGAACTTGATTTATCACAAGTTGAGAATCACCGAAAATTTGGAGATCTGTGATTTGGACATCAATTGCAATCTCCAGTCCTGCTATTAGAGCTTCGTATTCGGCTTCATTATTGGTCCGAGGTTCCGTTAAACTGAACGAGAATCTCATGATACCTCCCTCAGGTTCTATAAAGACAAGACCGATGCCAGCTTGGGCCTTTGCAAGATTTGGAGGTTTGGGAGACTTGATAGACGATGCCCCATCAAAGTACATCTCCCAAAACGGTACCTTTTCTTCTTCATCAACTTGCATGATTTGTTCATCTGGCAAATCATCATTGAGCGGAGAGTCAGCTGGGATTGGATGTGCGGCGAGGAAATCTGCCAAAGCTTGTCCCTTTACCGCCTTCTGTGGCATGTACACTATGTCAAACTGTAGTAATAGTACTGCCCACCTTGCTAAACGACCTGTCAACGCTGGTCTTGTCATCAAGAACTTCAGCGGATCGATCTTTGATATCAAGGTGATTTTGTGAGACAACATATAATGGCGAAGTTTCTGAACTGCAAAAATTAGCGCCAGGCAATGCTTTTCAATCGGAGAATAACGTATCTCTGCTCCGATTAATCTCCGACTGATATAGTAAAGTGCATTTTCTTTGCTCTCTTCATTATGCTGGGCCAACAATGCTCCGAGGGACTCTTCTAGTGCTGCCGTATACAGTATAAGAGGCTTCCCCGGAATTGGCGCTGCGAGAATGGGTGGATTTAACAAGTATCTCTTGATACTGTCAAATGCTTCATGACATTCTTCATCCCACTTGAAGCGAACGTCCTTCTTCATTAATTTCGAAAATGGCTGGCACCTACCCGACAGATTCGATATGAATCGTCGAATGAAAGCCAGTTGCCCTTGCAAGGAGCGGAGTTGACAGAGACTTCTTGGCGGTGGCATCTCAATGATCGCCTTGATTTTGTTGGGATCGACTTCTATGCCTCGATGACGAACGACATAGCCAAGAAATTTACTGGAGGAGACCCCGAAAGCACACTTGAGAGGATTCATTTTCAGATCAAACTTTCTGATTCTTTCAAATACGATCCTCAGGTCGTTTAAATGATCTTTCCGGTCCATGCTCTTAACGACCAAGTCGTCTACATAGCACTCGACCTTCTGATGTATTAATTCATCAAAGATATGGGTCATTGCCCGCTGGTAAGTGGCACCGGCGTTCTTCAAACCGAAGGGCATGACCGTGTAACAGAAAATGCCGATGGGCGTTCTGAATGATGTATGCCTTTCATCCTCAGGAGCCATCTTGATCTGGTTGTATCCCGACGATCCATCCATAAACGAGAACATGTCATAGTTTGACGTATTGTCTACCAGGAGTTCGAATACAGGCAGTGGAAAATCATCTTTTGGACACGCTTTGTTGAGGTCCCTGAAATCAATACAGATACGAATCTGTCCATTCTTCTTCTTGACAGGGACAATATTGGCGATCCAATCGGCATATTTTTCTTCTCGGATGAAGCCCGCCTCTATGAGTTTCTTTGTTTCTGCAATCACCTGTTCTTCAATCTCCAATCTCATTCTCCTTGGAGCTTGTTTGACTGGTGCTGCATATGGTTTGATTGCTAACCTGTGAACTGCTACGTTAGGAGATAAGCCGGGCATCTCAGCATATGTCCAGGCAAAGTAATCCCTGAATTCACAGAGGAGTTCTTTTATCTCTTCCACTTGATCTTCCGGCAGAAGGGAACTAATGAAGGTTGGGCGAGGGTCATCCTCGGTTCCCAAGTTGACTTCTTTTAGTTCGTCCATAGTGGTTGCCTGTCCACCATCTTCAAGCTCTTCTGGTGCAGGCTTGGCCTCTAGAGGCTGATCATCGTAATCATCAACTTCATAGACCTCTTCATCAGACTCGTCATTGGGTTCAACTTCCCTGCAAGTGATGGCTCGGCAAGTCTCCTTCCGGATGCATTTTCGCCTGACGAATCCAATACCTTTATATGCATTCATCTCCTTCCGCCGCATTGGACGTGGATTCCTTCCATACCAGAGACTTAGGCACATACGAAGTTGTCGCTTGGGGGTGGGAACATTGATCCACTTTCGCAACATTCTTTGAATACCTTTGGTATTAAACCTAGGTAGCCTCGTAGGTAGTAATTCTTCAGAATCGATGAAGACATGGTCCCAATCACGATTCACTTCTTCATCCTTTCCTACGGAGTAGAATATATTCCCTGACTCGATCCCCTTTCTGATTGGAGGCAGATAAAGGGTTACAAGTTCTTCAACTTTATGCACATCTCGTTGAATTATTTCTTTAAAGTACTGTAGGGGAATACGAGTGACTACGATCACGCTATCTGAGATTGACAGGCTATCTATTCTTCTAGAGAATACCTCTTGTACCGTGTTCATATAGATAGAGTCGTAGTCATAGTCATCATTTGAATATGCGACCTCCCTACTCCATTCGTCCATCGAATGACATATCCTCTGGGATTTTGTAGAGGTGGCATCCTCTTCATCTGTGTCGCTCCCAAGGTGAGGTACACGTTTCCTTTCTTTAGAAGTGGAAGTGGTAGCTTCTTTGGGAAGAGTCGGCGTTGCCTTCTTTCTCCCCACCTGCCTTTTCTCACCTTTTTGTTCAGGTCGCTTTGCACTCTCTGAGTTTGATGCTTGAGCCTTCAGAGAGTTTGACAGTCTTTGCTTCTTTGGCATGAAATACTGCGCATCTTCATAGACTGTTGCTTCATGGACTGTAAAGGGATGGATATCGCCAGAGATCCTGAACTCTTCTCCATCCCTGAGATACTTCATGCACTGATGTAGCGTTGACGGGACAACGCCATATTCATGCAGCCAGGGGCGGCCCAGGAGCGCCTTGAATGAAGTGTCCGCATCAATTACATGAAATTTAGCTTCTGTATGGAATTCTCCAAAGACAAGAGGGAGCATAAACGATCCAAGGGTTTTCTTCCCTTTCTCATTAAAACCATGTACCATAATCTTATCTGGCCCAAGGTGTTCCACGTTGAGGCACAAAGACCTTAGTGCTTTTAAGCTCATAAGGTTGATGGAGGACCCAGGGTCGATCAAAATTCGACTGATTACCAAATCATCACTCTCTGCAGTAACATATAGAGGTCGATTGTGGTCTGCAGTCCCGAGCATCATGTCGTCCTCGGTGAAAGTGATGAACGGCTCGTTACGAGCTTGTAGGACCTCAGTCAGGTTGCGTTCAGCAAAATACGCCTCGTATCTTTCGGGGTCTTTGAGAGCCTGAATCAAAGTCTCCCGAAGATCCTTAGACATCACCAGAGTGTCGTATATGCTGAGTTGGGCAGGGATCTTCCTCAGATGGGATAAGATATTATAATCTATCCCCCTGACTGGAGTATATTTCTTCTTGGGATCCTCGGAGATAATGTCTTCGTTGATAACTATCTCTTTTCCCTTATCTTTATTGGATATTCCTTTCTTTGGCAGAGGTGGCAGTATCTTGCCGCTTCTCAATTGTACCTGAGCGATCTCCTCTTGTTCAGACTCGCTTGACAGTACATTTTCTTCTGAGTCGGCCATTGTCGCGTCTAGGGATTCATCTGTTGATTCAGAGTCACCTCCCAGATTTACATGTCCCATCTGCGACGCTATGTCAGGGTCTGACCCATCTGTCTTTGGGAAATATAGATCCTCCTCTGAACTGTAGTCCATTGGTGACACCATCATACAGGATTCAGAGGGTATATCTTCAGTACATTCTTCTTTTGTCAGCGCATTCGGAGCAACTGAGATGACCCGACATACTTCTATGGGAAGAGGATCCTCATCGGCTTCCTCTGCTTCCTCAAGCTTGAGCTCTGACATAAAGTCAGCAAGTTTAATAGGACGCCTTGCAGTTTGGTAATATTCATCCAAACTGTCAATGACCCTTTGAGTTGTAGTCTTCTTCTCCTTGGGTTCCTTCAGTTTTGTCTTCTTCTTGGACTTTGCCTTTCCAAGTTTTGAAGGACCGGCTTGATTGGGAAACTGTTTAGAAGCAGATGCCTGTGCCACAGGCAGTGCCTTCAGATTTAACACTGGCTCCGTAGGAGATTTCCATTTTACACTCGGAACTCCTTCGAGTTGTTTCAGCATTTTCACAGTTTTCTTAGAGACCGCAGTCTCCCACTGTTCTTCATGAGCTGGCTTCTTTTCATTTTTTCTTTCTTCAACCGGGGGTACGGAGGAAGTCGTAACTACCCGAGTTGACTCTTTTCTGGGATGAGTCAGCACATTGTCGGACAATGTGAGCTCTCCCCTTCGATATTTTCTTTCAAGCCAATCTTTGAAGACATAGCAATCTTCAATTGGGTGACTCATCACCCGATGATATGGACAGTAGTTTGGATCGCCACTGTGTTTTGACTCCTCGGGTCTCTTGCACTCTGGCAGTTCTAAACCCGCTTTCAATGCTTGTCGAAATAACTTGGCGACACTTTCCCTCTTGAATGAATATTCCTTATTCATTTTATCTTTGAGGGAGGGGAACGTTCGATCACCAGTTCCCGTTGTTTGCCTCGGGCGTTCTCCACCGCCCTGATAAGTTCGTGGTTTATCATTCCCCCCAAGTATCAGCTTCGGCTGGGGGTTAGGGTTGTAGACTTGCTTAGGCTTTTCTTGATATTGCATCGGCTGCTTGCCTTTGTCTACGTTATACGTCATCTGTTTCTCCTTATCAGCTCTGGAGAAAAATATGGAGTCAGCCTCACCTCTTCTAGCACTTGAGGCTTTAGTCTTCTTAGGCTTATCAGAATAGTTTTCTGATTTTGATAGGTTTAATTTCTCAAACTTCGCCACCCTATCCAGTAGGTCTTGAAATGTGGTGATTGTAGCCATGCACAGGAATGGTTGCATCTTGTCATCAATGTTTCCCATTAACAACTGTACGGCATGTTCTTCTTCTAGCTGCTGCTCACATTTCATGCTCAAGTTACGCCAGCGAGTGATGTATTTGGTCACTGATTCTTCCTTCTTTCTCTTATTCAGAGCAAGGTCAGCGATCGTTATTTTCTTGGTCGCACTAGCGAACCTCTTCACAAACATATTTTCTAACTCTGCAAATGTCTTTACAGAGTCATTTGGTAATTCAGCGTACCATTCGAAAGCAGCTGCTGTCAAACTGCTAACGAATTGTCGGAAGAGTAGAGCATCATTCCCTCCAGTATTCCCGCAGGTGGCTTTGAACTGCGCCAGGTGCTGTCTGGGATTTTTGTTGCCATCAAAAGTATTGAATTTTGGCACGGAATATCCCTTCGGGTATGGCACCTGATCATACTCTGCTGGGTACGGGCGACCTTTACCCACCAATTTTTTTGCCTGATCAAAAGCTATAATAGCCTTGATCTTCTCTGTAATGATCCCTTCAAGCTGCGTAGCAGTCACAGGCTCGGAGGTACTTGCGATGTTCTGCGGAGTGGGTTGGCGAGTGGTATTCTGAGCCTCATGACCACCTTCAGGAGTGTCCCGTACTCCTGAGACTTGCGGTACTTGAAAGTTTGGAGGATCAGGGGGAGGATTGGGCATAGAACCAACTGCAGCATTTCTCTGCATAATCTGCATCATTGCCGTCATTTGGGTCATCATCTCTGTCATTTTCTCATGCAATTGAGAGATTTTCCTATCCTTTGCCCTCATTTGACGTTTCATTTGTCTCTGCATTTCTGCGAGCGTGACGTTCTCGTCAGCAAAGGGATTCTCCTCAACCTCTTCTCGCTCTTCTTGGGAATGGACACCTCTGCCAGTGGTGGACCCATCTTCGTGGCGGCGCCGGTATACTTGTCTAGGCGGCGGTTGCCAGCGGTCATCATCATCTTCACCTTCGTCGTAGTAGGCCTCCTCTTCGACATTGATGTGTCTCACCATGTAGACCACTTTCATGTCCAAGGTGTTATTTACTTCTTCTAAGTCTTCTTCTATGTATTCTTCCATATTTTCTTCTAGATTTCCTTCCATGTATTGTTCAATATTTTCTTCTAGATTTCCTTCCATGTATTCTTCAATATTTTCTTCTCCCGTATCTTCTTCTCCTTCTTCTTCTAGCACTCGGATCTCCGAGCGACGACGCCACTGGATCTCCGGTTCTTGGTTAGGCAGGAAGATCTCTTCAACCCGTGGGCTACGGTCGAAGTTGGTCGTCTCTTCCTTTGAAGGAGTTGGTGAGCGACGGGATCCCTTGGAGGATTCTCCAAGCTGTCTACCGTTGGGAGGAGCGTCATCGTGGGCCTTCTTTTGGACCCACTTTTGACGTTGTTTGTAACTGGGGGCGGATCTCCGGGAAGCAGTACCGGATGTCACACCCAAATCAGTTCTTTTTCTTTTATTATCTTCTTCTCTGCGAGGCTTTGGCCTCCAGATTTGTTTTCCCTTCCGCCGGGACCTTTCGGCGGTGGATCCCTGAACTCGAGGTTCAGGTGTCACGCCCTGATGTTCACCGCGTGGGGTTTGTTTTCTTCTTCTTTCGGCTATCAAATCATAAGACAGCTTTTCCCTCGGAGGGGTCCTTCTGGTCTCAATAACCAATGGCCTTTGGAACTTCTTTTTCTTCAGACCCTTCTCTTTTACAGTCTTTAGTACTCTGTACGCCCGAGCTGATAGGGTTTCAGGTTCTTTCTTCCTTGGAGGAACTGGGACCCAGGCCGTTGCTCCCAGAATGATTTCTTTAGCTCTCCAGAGGAGCTATTTCTTTTTACCCACTTCAGGTTCGCAAACCCGTTCCGGGTAGGAATTGTAGCTTCTGGCTCTTGAGCCGGCAAGTTGGATGGGTGGACAGAGAGTTGTTGTTGAGCTCGGAGCTCAGCATTCATCTTCCTTCTCTGTCTCTTGGTGGGCCTTCCTCCAGATGAGGAAGCTTCAGCAACGTTCCTCCCAGGTACAGATGATCCCATTGGCAGCGTAGTGGTCTTGGTAGGTACCACTGAGATTTTCCCATCAGTCACTATCCTTCTGGTGGTTGGGATCTCAGATTGAGAAAGTCGTTCGAACACAGAAATCCTCATTTGAGGGTCTTTGACAGCAGGTCGTGGCGCTGACAAATGCACACGACGGGTAGCAGTTTCAGTGGAGTGGAGCCTCCTAGCATGCCCTTCAGATTCAATGCCGCATGGAGGAGCAGTGGTAGCCCTTGCAACGACTGCAGGAAAGTCAATGCTACCAAACTGGATGGTAGCTCCGGATCTTCCAGTGTTGATCAGAGTATTTGCTAGCTGGATGCTAGCACCACGTCCCAGCTGGACAGTAACAGAAGCATTCAGATCCATCTGCATGAATGAAAGGTAAGGGTTAGTAATCAGAATCTGATACATCACCCCACACTTTCAAAATGCAGAGACTTGCACAGAACAGAAGATAAAAATAAAGCAGATAACGTTAGCAAGCAAATAAAATAAATATATAAATCCTGCTAAACATGTTATCTCGATGAATTCGTTGAAAGATCATTTTGAGAGATTCAAAATTTTGATTCACTGAATGATCATTTTGAGAGATTCAAAATTTTAAATCTGCGTTGATTTGACTGCTACGATAGTACTGAGATGACTAGCCAAAGATGGAAAGAGAAACCAATCCCCAGCGGAGTCGCCAGAAATCTGTGGGCTCCGAAAATTCGGCCCCGGCTTCCGCCCGACTTTTTATGCTTTCTTCGGGGGGAGTTTTAACGAACTAAGTTCCGGGGTAAATTTTGGAAGGCAGATGGGTTTGTAGATAAGACACTACCCAGAGATTTCGCCCTCATTTTGCGAGGACTTTAAGATCTGAGTTCTGGTTTCCTATAGGCGCAAGCCCCTATAGTTAATTACCCCTCCCGGTAACGAGAGAGAACTTTCGATTAAGGCTAGTCGTCAATCAGATACGTAAGGATACATGGATCTGGCATATAGTAGCAGCAATGGGTTTAGGATATTGAAAAATTTGAAGATTTTAATATTTAAAACAGAAGTTTTCACCACTTTGCACTTAAAGCGAATGGTGGGGGAATGGATGATAGACCTGATCAAGATCCCATGGTTACGTCCCGGGCCATCATGGTCCCTGGTCTACTTAGTCAGAGGAGGTAGTCGACCCAACCTGACAGAAGGATCCTTGTCGGTAGCCATGGGTTGCTTCGTCCAAGGGTACCTTGTAGACCTGGGGTGGGTATTCGTCTAAGGGGACAAATTTGGATCCACCTTAGCTAACAGAGGGCTTTGTGCCCTATCGATCATATCCTATTGATTCATATCTCAAGGATTTGATGTCATTGGGGAGCATACGGGCTCTGGCCATAACCATAATATAATGGTGCCATTTGGCGGCGACCACCTGGTTCAGAGGGCCCCGAGTCATAACCGTTTATCCTGCAGTGCCATTTGGCGGCGAAACTGCCGATTAGAGGACTTGTACCACGTCCTTGCTGGCAGGAGATTGTTTGAGAATGAATCTTAGTGATATTTTCGACCAGGCATTAGCTCTTTGCGAGCTGAAGTAAATTTTAACTTGTCCACCTTGGCAAACTGTTGCGGAGGGTGGATGGATTTGCATTAAGTGATTGATGGTTGGATTCCAATTTTAAATATTTTTGGATTTTGGATTTGATGAGATTTTTGGGTTTTGATGGGTATTTGGATGGCATTTGAAATATTTGTGGACCCCTCCGGTTGAGATTAACATTCAACACGGCCATCATCAGGGTGTATGGGGTCATTTACATTTTATTGATTGGACCCTGTCGACTCTATCTACTGGTCGATAGAGGATCGAGTTTTGTAGGCTTTGGACCTTTGTTAGTGAATTCTCTTAATTATAGACCTTGAAGGTCTAATATGAATGTATAAAATAAATATCTCGGTCGATCTCACGACTGCATATTTATTTAATGGTTCGAGCCGTGTCGATTCCTATTTACCCGTATAGGAGGATCAGGCTCGAACTTGAATTCACTTATTAACCCGCGCAGCATCCTTAGACGTCACGTGTGTACCAATAACACGCTCGCCGGGGCCCATGCAGGTGTTTGGGGGCATTTTATAATTATTTATTGGACCTTGTCTACTCCTATCTGCTTGCATAGGAGGATCGGGTTCAAATCTATTGACCCGCACAGCATCCCTAGACGTCACGTGTGTACCAATAACACGCTCGCCGGGGCCCATGCGGGTTGTATGATTGTATTTACCCCTTTTAGTGTTCCTATGTGTATACAAATCAAGGTGCACATGTGCGGGGATACTTTTGGGGATTTGTACGCTTTTTGTCTGCTTGCATGGATGTTGCAGATCCGGTGGCGTGATGTTAGATGTATAAAAGTCTTCTGCAGTAGCTTGTGGGAGCTCGTATTTGATGATGGTTTTCTGTATTTATTTGGAGACGGTGATTTGTATTTACAGAGGGTCTCCTACGGCAGCCCGTAAGAGCTTGTATTTGTTGCAGTCCTTGAGATGATTGGAATGACAGATGTACTTTTCTATGTGTAATTGTGAGTTTAGGCCACCAAACTTTGCATCAGCCTTTAGCAACACATTTGTCAAGTGTTGATCATTAATTCTGGTAGGCACAATACAGTGTATTGACGCTTACTCGAATGCATTTTGATGTGTCATATCGTTGTTTTCACTGTATGTCAAATCTTTCTGATTTCAACTGACATGTTGATTGTGATACGAGCACCTTGTAGTGTCATTGGACCCTTGCACCAACTCCTGTACGATCGAGGATTCTTTATATTGGCATTGTATTTCTTGTTGCCTTTTACATGTTACGAGTGAACTTTTGTGCCTACGAAAGCCTCTATAATTGCGTGTGGGTATTCTTATGGTGGTTTGTAGACATTCATGCCCGTAATGGATTCATAACTCTTGCTAACATTTGAATTATAAGGTATTACTACATCCACTTCGATGAATTGTAATCTTTTGTAGGTGATAGAGATGTTTATTCCTCCTTATATTGTAATGGACTGTACGAATACCCTGGCGCTTGTTGCATGCTTCTGTACACACTTATAGGGAGGGCATTGTCAATTATAGGCAGGTTCATTATGTTCACCTGCTTGTGTGTCAGTCTTAATTGCAGAGAGTTGTATACATAAGAAGTCTCTTCTCATAGCTGATATGAAGATCATTGCAAACTTCAATCTCGTTGTTTATGGGTCTTCGCATGTTAAATTGTCATGTTCACTGCAGGCTCCTTGTAGATTTGTTCAAGCCAATCCATTTCGTGAACCTTCACTGGTATTTGTAAGTGATTTAGGCTAGAGATCATATGATCTTCATTACTTTTGAGAATAGCTTGTAGTTTGCAAGTGGATATTTGTATTCTTGAGGGTCCTTAATGTCTGTGTATTTGTAATTATCTCAAGTAGAGCTCAATTGTCGGGGCTTCCGTTATCATTTGCGGATGAATGATACTTGCAAGATTTATGTGGGCATCATCCTCGAGCCTTGCTCATAGTACATTGAAAGCTTACACTTGAACTCATATTAGTCAAATATCTTATGTTGTTGATTGCAAACATGCCATGCCTGAAGTTCTTGATCGTGTGTAGGCGATTGCATGATTGAAGATCTTGCGTTGTTGATTTCAAACATGTGAGTATCTTAATCAAGGTGATAAATTTCTCAATATTTCATGTTCAAACGAAATTCCTCATTGATTATTTGAGTCCAATTCCTTGTCATCACATTAAGCTCGGATGTTCAAGTTCAAATCAAGCTCTTTTTGTGATCCACACCAAATTTGTTTGGATTCAAACTTTTCAATTCATGCCCACTATGTTCTTTGTCAAGTTTAAGATGAGTTTAATTTGAGTCCCCTGCTGTCCTTTGCAAGTTCAAATCAAGTTCATCTGATCCGATCTGTATGTCCAGTTCACTATGTTCAAACTCAAATTTGTTTGAATCTTATCCAATTCAGGTTCCAGTTTACAAGTGTTCTATACGGTTCATTATGACTTCCTCAGATTCAAGTTCATTTAAGTTAGAATTCAATGCTTGCAACTTTGATTAATGTTCAATTTGTGTTTGAATTCACAAGTCTCGTTGTCATCCTCCCTTGAGTTCAAACAAGTCCAAGTACAGTCACATGATCACCCGAAATTTCGGCAGCCTCCCGGCGTCTCCCCCGTTTAGGGGAAAAAACGACAAGAGTCTGGGCCTTCCCACCACGCGCAATAAAGCGCGTGCATGGTAGGTGTCCTTAGACACCTCGGCCGTGGTCTTCATTCCCACCACGCGCAATAAAGCGCGTGCATGGGGTCTTCGACGGTACCTGTTTGAAAAGACAGTTTGCTTTCCCCTCGCTCGAGGGTACTTATAGATAACCCACCTCGTCGTAGGCGCCGCATCGGGGTCCCAACCCACCACGCGCAATAAAGTGCGTGCATAGGCGTTTTCCCGGTCCGCCGCAAATGACGAAAGCAAGTTCTCGGAGATTACCCCTCTCGTCGTAGGCGCCGCACCGGGGTCCCAACCCACCATGCGCAATAAAGCGCGTGCATAGGTGTTTTCCCGATCCGCCGTGAACGACGAAATCAAGTTCTCGGAGATTTTAGGGTTTAGGGATCATACCTTGGCGAGCGTCGGCGGGATGGTGAGGCTCGTGGACCGAGGCAAGAGGAGAAGAGCCTCTTGCATTGCATTTCTCTTTTTTTTAAAAAAATAATTAATAATTAATAATAATAAAAAAATAACTAAGTATTATTAATGAAGATTAATTAAAGTTAACTAAAAATAATTAATTATCATTAATAGAAATTAATTATAATTAATTTAAAATAATTAATTATAATTAATAGGAATTAATTATAACTAATTAAAAAATAAAAATAACTAATTACTATTAACAGAAATTAATTAAAATCAATTTAAAATAATTATTTATAATTAATAGAAATTAATTATAATTAATTAAAAATTAAAGATAACTAATTATTATCAATAGAAATTAATCATGATTAATTTAAAATAATTAATTATAATTAATGGCAATTAATTATAATTAATTAAAAATTAAAAATGATTAATTATTATCAATATAAATTAATTGTTTTTAATTTAAAAAAAAAATTAATCATCATTACTAATAATTAATTATTATGATAATCAAAAATGAAATCTCGGCTCGACAAATTTACTGGATTTGGTCGCAGAAGCTCGCAAAGGGAGAAATTAACCTCACAGCGGCGAGCTCCCGTCCTTGCTTGCGCTTAAACAGGAAGGGAACGTCGATCGAAGGAGCGAAGTCGGTTGGCCACAAAGGAGCCGAAGAAGTCTCGTGAAAGGGAGAAAGTCACCGAGCGGGCTCCAGTTGTTGCTTGCGATCAAAATGTCGGAACTCCCGATCCAAGAGGAAGGAACGTCGTCGGAAGAGCAAAGTCGGGCGTGGGAGTCGCAAGAGGGCTGACGGCTCAGGTAAGGAGGACTCCTCTCTTTCTCTCTCTCTCTCTCTCCCTCTCTCTCTCTCTCTCTCTCTCTCTCTCTCTCTCTCTCTCTCTCTCTCTCTCTCGTGGCTGAAGGAGGAGAAGGGTCTTAGGGATTTAGTTTGAGGCGGAGAGGGAGGCGTCGGGTAGAGTTCGGTCGCAGGGAAGGATCGCGAGAGGAAGTGGGGATCGGAGAGCTTGAGCTGGGAGCGTCGTGAGGCTTGCGGGATGGATGTGGTTTCGAGTGGAACCGAATGAGAGCTCTGCTCTCGTTTTAACGACGCGAGAGGAGGCCCGCTCGAGGTAAGTTAGCGGGATATCTGGGAAGCGACGCGATCGCAGTGGCTTCAACGGGATTTCAGGAAATCAGCGGAGATTCGGGGATTCGATCAGAGCTTTGATGGAGTACGAGGTACGGGGCTGAATTTTGGTTCAATATCCAGAGGTCAACAAATCAATATTATAAATAGATGAGTGATAGACAAATTAATATGTGCAATGTTTATATGTTTATTTGGAAAGATTCTTTGATTTAATGAAAAATATTTTTATTACTTAAAATTTGGCTCAGTCCAAATTAAATCGAATAAATTGAATTATTTATTGATTCTGTTGTGCATATAATTTTGTATTTATTTTTTTTAAGTGAAAAATTTAAACAAATATATATGCTGAATCCTTCAATCAATCTATTCAAACACAATGAATGCACACCTCTGCTTAGAAGATATTTTATAGGAGACAATCAAATATGTCTCAGGCAGCGTAAATAATTGTGTAAATAACGCAGGGATGTGCATATTCGCATGGTATATATAGATTTGTTTATTAATTCCTTTTGAAAATATGCTTTGTACTATTTTTTTTTATAACTTTAAAGAGCATTAAGATAAGAAAAACAACTATAGGAGTTGTTTGGCTCACTAGAAAAAAAAAACAGTAAAAAAATATAATATTTGAAATATTTTAGAGTTAATTTAATGATAAATTATTATGTGCAGTTATCGAATCATCTTGAAGTCAATCAGGATGTGTCACATCACCTTATATACATCATTACATAGCAATAATATACAATAAATTAAATTGATGATGTGGCGCATCCTGATTGGTCTCAACCTCCGGACAGAGTGATGATAATTTCGCTAATTTAATTGAGCGTAAATAAATAAAAAAAGTTAAATATTTTTGTTTGATTTGAAATAAAATAAATTTATATAATGTCGACATGCAATGGCATTGATCGGCTACAGGGGTGGACGGCAATAATGATGGTGGTCAGCAATGGACAACAACGGTGGTGGGGTCCACAACTGCAGATAGTTACAGCATTGGCTTGTGACAAATAGTGCTGGAAAATTTATATTATATTTGAAAATTGGTTAAAACATCCCATTTTAGAATAAACCTATAATAAATTAGAGGACGAATTCAAAATTCATCAATGAATTAAACTACGTAAATTTCCCAAAAAATAAAAAAAATCATCGGAAGGCCGCCGTTTTACATGAACAAACCATCTAAGGCGACTCTCTAATCTTATCTGTCACTGGAGCTACTCCAACCTTTTCACGGATATGCTCGTTTCGTATCCTGTCTGAATAAATATTTTTACATATATGTAAACATAATCGAGCTACTATCAAGCTGAGCAGAATAGAACAGGAGCTTTTTGACAGCCCTCCACGTAATATTTCCAGCTACCCTTGATAAATGGCTCATTCCAAATTAATATTAAAAAAAAATACTACTATCATGTGTAAAATAAATTCAGCAGAATCAAGCAGACAAAAGCAAGAAATTTCAGACCAAAATACTCCAAATATCCTTAGATCTCCAGAAAATACAACAGCCCGACAACAAGAAAGAAACTGATGTATCAATAGGCAATAGCACTGCAATAAACAAATTTATACACTACAGAATTGATGGAGAAGGACAAAAATCAAGATGTACTCTAAGATGATCTATATTGAAAAATTCATGCATTACCCCAACCTGACCTTATTGCAAGTTCAAATAATAGGGAACTAAAGCAGCAGATGAGCTGCTCCAGCTTCAAATCAGGAAATGAAGCAGCAGCAACAAAGGACAAAATAAGGACAAAGGCAAACAAACTTAATCTACAACACTGCACTCTTGATCCCTAATTTATAGAAGGATTCATGTTTACTTGTAGAAATTTACAGGGTAGAATGTGATTATCCATGTTAGTTTTTCACTTACCCTATTACTTCTACCAGGGACCTGTTTGTGTCCTCCTCAAGCATAACTTCTTAGTCTCGCCCTGCTGATTAAGCGCCTCCAAGGCCTGTTAAAAATCAGAGAATCGTCATATAAGAACATATTCAGCCTGAAAAAATTTCTCACGGATTAAAAGGTAATTCTGATATGATCCAGAAAAGTCAGCATGGCATTTTTCTACATTAGATTTCTAGGACTTTGACCAAATGGAGTAAAATTTCAAGCTCCATGTAAACAATAATATATTGAGGGATTTGACATATTCATACAAGCCATTAACACTAGTTGAGAAAAGAACAACACCAAGTAGCCGGTCAAGCAAACTGTTTCACTTCTACTTGGACTGAGGTGGATAGCGGCATCTAAAGATGACGCTATGGTTAAACTTTTGCATCGATATCTCACATATGAGAAGGTAATGGACCAATTTAAATTCTTCTCAAATAAAATTCTGCAAAAAAACTGAAGATGTTGAAGGTATTTAATATTTGTGGTTAGTTCATTAAGGACGTTTTGTACATTTTATTATATTTCGACTAAGTTGGATTTTTTTTTAATAAAGAGGAAGCAGCATCTTATATTTATATAAAAGGAATTATGAATATTGCTGCGTCTTGGAATATTCGCGGAGGTAAAGAGTGATATAGTTTAGCATCTTAATTTTGTATGAAGATCCAACACACAAACGGATAAGAGAGTGTGGTTACAACGTTTATAAAAGACACCATAATTTTTACGTGAAAACCCCTGAAAAGGAGAAAAACCACAGGATCTGGTGGACAATAGTCGGAAGGACCGTAGTTGGCGGGCAACGGAGTCAGGAGGACAGTAGTCGGCAGGAGACGGAGGTCAGAAGGACCGTATTCGGTGGGCAACGGAGGTCAAGACCATAGTCGGCGGGCGACGGAGGTCGGGAGGACTGTAGTTGAAGTCCGGCGGTGATATAGAAGAACTTCGGTGGTGGTCGATGAACAGGCGAAATTCCGGTGGTGGTCGACGATTGGGCGAAAATCAGGTGATGGTCGGGAAGAGCTCCGGCGGTGGTCAACAATTAGGCGGAAGTCCAGTGGCGGTCGAAAATAACTTCGGCGGTGGTCGGCGGACTGGCAGAAGTCCGTCGGTGGTCGGGAAGAACTCCGACAGTGGTCGGCGGACGGGCGGAAGTTCGGCGGTGGTCGGCAGACTGTTTAAGGGATTCGCCGAGGACATTTAACCGAGGATGTTTGAGCTATCCAAGGCTATTTCTCAGAATGATGCTTGTTGATGTTAACTTGTGCGGAGGAGGTTGAGGGATCCACCAAGGTTTTTTGATATGTCCGAGATTGTTTATCAGAGTATTGCTCGATGACGTTAACTTGTGTGGAAGAGGTCGAGGGAATCCACCAAAAATTTTTGACCTATCCGAGGTTGTTTGTCAGAGCATTGCTCGATAATATTAACTTATGTGGAAGAGGCCGAGAGAATTCACCAAGGATGCATGACCTATCCGAGGTTGTTTGTCAGAGCGTTGCTCGATGATGTTGTGGAAGAGGTCGAATCGAATCCCCCTGAGATCGATTATTCTTTGACTGGGAGGGGGCAAATGCCACAGGTATCTCGAATCAAAGGTGAAGAATGGTCTATCTTTAGACCGTTACTACCTTTTTGAGGTCAAGATTAAGACCTTGCCCAAGGCATAGAAGTCTAGCTAGAGACTGCAAATAGCTTGTAATTTATTGGAAGCATCCTTGCATCTGCCAGAAGTTTTATGAAAAATAGTTTCCCAAAGTATTATCTTGGATGTTGGAAGAATTTTCATAGTCACGCTTGCAGTCAAGGTTGCCCCCTAATCCACATCTGATTCCCATGAAATTGATGAAGCAATGGCTGATGTCAGGACGTTGACATGAACGACCTTTTGAGATGGGAGTAAAAGTTGCCCCCCAGCCAAGAACGATGTTCCCATAGACAGTGCCAAACTATTGCGTCCTAGAATATTCGCGGCAGTAAAGAGTGATATAGTTTAGCTTCTTAGCTTTGTACGAAAATCCAATACACAAATATATAAGAGAGTGTGGTTATAACGTTTATAAAAGATATCATAATTTTTACGTCTAAACCCCTGAAAAGGAGAAAAACCACGGGGCCTGACCCAGTTTGAATGAATTCACTAGTGTTTACAATTGATTACAAATGAGGCCCTTTCTTAGAAGGAAGGTCTTGGCTCGATGTAGCAAATATGCATCATATAAAATGCATTATATGGTGGGAGTTGGAAGAATCAATGTTGATATGTTCGTTTGAGCGGCAGGACGAGCAATGTTGGTCGGAAGGACCGTTGTCGGGCGACGGAGGTCGAAAAGACTGTAGTCATGCGATAGAGGTCAGAAAGGACCGTAGTTGGTGATGGTGGTTGAAAAAACCGTAGTCGGCGGGCGATGGAGGTCGGAAGGACCGTGGTCAGCGGGAGACAGAGGTCAGAAGGACCGTATTCGGCGGGCAACGGAGGTCAGAAAAACCATAGTCTGCGGGCGACGGGGTCGAGAGGACTGTATTTGAAGTCCGACGGTGATCGGGAAGAACTCCGGCGGTGCTCGATGAACTGGCGAAAGTCTGGCGGTGGTCAACGATTGGGCGAAAATAAGGTGGTGGTCGGGAAGAACTCTAGCGATGGTTGACGACTGGGCGGAAGTTCGACGGTGGTCGGAAAGAACTCCGGCGTTGGTCGGTGGACTGGCGGAAGTCCGTCAGTGGTTGGGAAGAACTCCGACAGTGGTTGACGGACAGGCGGAAGTTCGGCAGCGGTTGGAAAAAACTTTGACCGTGGTCGGCGAACTGGCAGAAGTCTATCGGTGGTCGGGAAGAACTCCGGCATGGTCGGCGGACGGGCGGAAGTCCGGCGGTGGTCGACGAAAGGGCGAAAGTCTGGCAGTGGTCAGGAAGAACTCTAGCTGATGTCGATGAATGGGTGGAAGTTCGTTGGTGGTCGACAATTGGGCGAAAATTAGGTAGTGGTCGGGAAGAACTCCGGCGGTGGTCGACGAACAGGTGAAAGTCTGGCGGTGGTCGATGATTGGGCGGAAGTCCAACGGTGGTCGGGAAGAACTCCAGCGGTGGTTGGCGGACTGGCGGAAGTCCGTTGGGGGTCGGGAAGAACTCCGGCAGTGGTCAGCGGACGGACGAAAGTCTGGCGGCGGTCAGAAAGAACTTCGGCAGTGGTCGGCGGACTGGCGGAAGTCAGTCGGTGGTCGGGAAGAACTCTGGCAGTGGTCGGCGGACGGCCGGAAGTTTGACGGCGGGAGAAAAGAACTCCGGCGGTGGTTGGCGAACTGGCAGAAGTTTATCGGTGGTCGGGAAGAGCTCCGACAGTGGTCGGCGGACGGGCGAAAGTCCGACGGAGGTTGGGAAGAACTCTGGCGGTGGTCGTAGAACGGGCGAAAGTCCAGCTGTGGTCGGGAAGAACTCTGGCGGAGGTCGATGAACAAGTGGAAGTCTGTTGGTGGTCGATAATTAGGCGAAAATCATGTGGTGGTCGGGAAGAACTCTGGCGGTGGTCTACGAACCAGCGAAAGTCCGACGGAAGTCGACGATTGAGCGAAAGTCCAACGGTGGTCGGGAAGAACTCCGGCGGTGGTCGGCGGACTGGCGGAAGTCCATCGATAGTCAGGAAAAACTCTAGCAACGGTCAGCGGACACGCAAAAGTTCGGCGGTGGTTGGAAAGAACTCCAGCGGTGGTCGGCGGTCTGGCGAAAGTCCGTTGATGGTCGGGAAGAACTTCGGCAGTGGTCGACGGACTGGCGGAGGTCTGGTGGCGGTTGGAAAGAACTCCAATGGTGGTCAGCGGACTAGTGGAAGTCCGTTGGTGGTCTGGAAGAACTCCAGCAGTGGTCGGCAAATGGGCGGAAGTTCGGCGGTGGTCGGGAAGAACTCCAGCGGTGGTCGACGAACGGGCGAAAGTCCGGCGGTGGTCAGGAAGAACTCTGGCGAAGGTCGATGAACGGGTGGAAGTCTGTTGGTGATCGACGAACGGGCAGAAGTCCGGCGGCGATAACCCCGGTGGTGGTCGGCAGACTAGCGAAAGTCCGTCGGTGGTTGGGAAGAACTCTAGCAGTGGTCGGCAGATGGGCCGAAGTCTGGCGGTGGTCGGGAAGAACTCCAGCATTGGTCGGCGGACGGGTAGAAGTCCGGTGGTGATCGGCGGTAAGCAAGCTCCCAAATTCTTCCCTTCTCTTCCTCCCTTCTCCTCCATTCTCTCATGAGAAGAATGAGGCTATTTATAGTTTTTTGAGAGTGACATGGCTTGTAAATATGGAGAAGATAGAGGGCATGTTGGGAGTGGTTTAAATGGACGGCTGATATTGATCCCCTTGATCATGGACTGTTTACTGGTCATTTGAATGCCTTAATAATATTAGAATTTGATGATCTTGGGCTTGTTGGATTCGTCTCGTCAAGCCGCTCGATTTGACTATAAACATGTCATGTTTGGAATTCGTTTGGTAATCCAAATTATGCTTTGAACCTTTCAAATATGCTTTGGACCCTTGATATGGGCTCATTTGGGCTCAGATCAGACTGATTTTGGTGTCGTTGGATTCGTCTCGCTGAGATGTTCAATTTGACTATAAGTTTGCTGAAGTAGAAATTAGGATGGTCACAAAATAAATTTTTTGGAGCTTCCGATTCATATTTGAATCGAGATTCGTGCCTGATCAAGATGATTTTTGGTGACGTATCAAATATAATTCTCCATGCTCAAATTAGAGTGAAATCTACAATGGTGTTAATTAAATGTAATAATCAATTTGGTATATCTATATGAAACTTTGTTTATGCATGTTGATCTTTTTTGTTTAATGTTAATTTTCAAGCTTTGTGTTTAAATTAGATTTCACGTATTTTCAAACATATTTCAGAGATTCTCATAAGAAGGTTCTTGAATCTTGAATAAAAGGTAAAATGAGGATATCCGATTTATGGCCTTTCAGACCGCCCGCCTATAATAAGCTGCTTCCAATATGCGCTTAGGCTGACTTTGCTGGAAAAGCAGCCTGCAGCAGTGGAGTCAAGGTCCAACTGACAAGCTAAACGTACCATCAACCTCAGATATGCCCCCTTTGTGCATATTGTCTTCCAGGTGGCTTATTATGTTGTCCTCTTTGTGAAGATTACTTAAGTCTTGTTGGATGTTTACCTAATGATTCTCCACAATAACTTTAACCAAGGTTGTGGTAGCAAAAGTGGGCTAGCTAAAAACAGCCAGCCATGGCTGACGTGAACGCGGAGGGAGCCTGCTGAGGCATGAGACTAGGCGGAGAAGGTGCTAAGATGGAATTATAGGCTTCCACATGAACCATGGCTTTCCCGTAGGAGTGCAAATGAGTTGAGTCGAGCTTAAGTCAGGCCTATCTCGAGCTCAACTCGTGAGCCAAATCTCGAGTCGAGCTTGAGCTCGAGCTCGGCTCGTGCCAGTGACCCGAGCCCGACGAGCGGCTCGCGAGCTCGTTAACGCAGTCCATCTTCTGCTATCATACTCCGCCAATTCATCTTCAGCGATCGCACGCGCCTGCGGTTTGCATGCTTCCGCGGTCGCCCATGCCCGCACTAATAGAGCCGCTCGACGAGTAGTTGAGCCGAGCATACTTAGGATCAAACTCAAGCTCGATAAGCCAACGAGCTCGAAATCCTACTCGAGTTCGAACTCGAAGCTCAATAAGTTCGGCTCGCGAGCTCGTTAACTAGTTGAGCCCGGCTTGCGAGTTGGCTTGACTCAGTTGCGCTCCTAGAAAGGCTTTCCCATCACAACATTATCATTATTATACAAACTTAAATCCACGTTTGCAAATTAAAAATTTTTTGCAGTCTGAATTATTGCAATATACTCTCCACGCACATAAACAAATGTGCCCCAACACATACCTTTTACTTGTTGATTCTTTTGTAGGGACACCTAAGAGTTTCATTCATAATTTGTAATAAAAATATTATAATACTGGGTCAATACAATGACCATATTTTATGTAATATTATTCTACCATGGCTTGCATTAGGGGTGTCAAAAATTGACACAACCTGAAACCCGACCCGGAAAAATCTGGATTCGGATCAACCCGTTTGTTAAACGGGTCGGGTCTGGGTTTGGATTTTTGACCCGTTTGTAAAACGGGTCGGGTTCAAGTTGACCCGAAAACCGGCGGGTCGACCCGGCTAACAACAATACAACAACAACGATTATTTTCGAAATCAAAGAAAAAATAATGATGTAAAATTGTTCTAAACGATGGCTAAGAAATTATTTGAATTCCGTTAAGTTTTTTAAACATACAAATAATTAATGTCGTGTAACTAAATAGTCTAAATTTTAATAAACTTTCTTTTGATTATAAAACTTTTTTGAAAAAAAGCAATACATATCAAGATATGCGTCTATATTTACCATTAAACTAACTAAAAAAATAAATCCAATCAATGGGGTTATAATACGCATACTAAAAGACAAAAAAATACATCCAATCGATGCCGTGTAACTAAAATTTTTGAAATCCCATTAAGTCCGATTCGGGTTCGCGGGTTGGGTCGGGTCAACCCAGTAACCCACGCGGGTCGAGTCCGGGTTGTATATCCTGACCCGTTTAGCTAAATAGGTCGGGTTCAGGTCAACCCGTTTACGCCCGGGTCAACTCGTGTTTGACCCAAACCCGACCCGTTGACCCGAATTGACACCCCTAGCTTGCATTATGCAACTTGTAGGCCAAGCCTTTTGTGGGCTCCGAAAATTCGCGCTCCGGTCTTTCTGCGACACCTTTTTTTTTGTTCGTCGAGGAGAGTTTAACAAGAAGGTTCTAAGGCAAATTTTTAGAAGGCAGATTGGGTTTTGAAATAAGACACTACCCAGAGATTTCGCCCTCATTTTGTGAGGACTTTATGATCTGAGTTCAGGTTTCCTATAGGCACAAGCCCCTATAGTTAATTAGCCCCCCCCCCCCCCCGATAACGAGAAAGAACTTTCGATTAAGGCTAGTCGTCATACAGATACATAGTATCTAGTGTATAGTAGCAATATGATTTGGGAGGCATTTTAGAAGTTTAGATCCCCTTTGGTTGAGATTTTCTACCAACACAGCCATCATCGAAGTAATTATGGGCAATTTCATCTTGTTGGTTGGACCTTGTCGACAGAGAATCGGGTTTATTGCAGATTTCATGCCTATATTAATGGATTTTCTTTGTTATAGACCTTGAAGGCCTAATATGAATGTATAAAATAAATATCCCGATTGATGCCGCAACTGTATATTTGTTTTATAGTTTGAGCTGTGTCGACTCCTATCTATTTATGTAAGATGATTAAACTCGAACTTAGGTTCATTTTTAACTCATGCAGCATTCTCAGACGTCACGTGTGTGCATACAACATGCTCGTTGGGGCCCATGCAGGGTTGTATTTTAAATGCATTTTTGCATGATGCATTTGTATAGGAATTGTATGCATGTAGTGCAGCGGGTGCACATGACATATTTGTATGTTATGTGTATGTTAATACATGCATTTGCGTATTGCTTGATGTTTGACATGTTGCATGTTATCTTGTGCAGTAGCAGACGATTTACATGCATAACATGTTTGCATAATGATACAAGGCTTTCATATAATGTAGGATATGTTTGCATGTCAGCATAGCGCGCTGCTGCTACGCAGTGCATTTTACACGTTATGCAATTTACTTGCATAATGCATTTTATATGTTGCAGTGTATATGTGCATGATGCATTTCACATGTTAATGCAATGTGTCGCCAGAGCGTGATGCATTTTACATATCAGGTGATGTATTTGAGTGATGCTTCTGCATATTGCAAATATATGCATGCTACGAATATGTCAGTGCACATTTCGATGCATAAGGGGAGATATTTTTGTAATTATCAGCTACGCAAACGACCATTGCTGACAAGCATGCAAAGTCTCATTTGGGAATTTGCAGACGCATTCTATCGGCTTGCATGAACGTTGCAGATCCGATGGCGTGACGTTGTATTGCAGGTCATTTTTTGCTTTATACAGGTAGACTGTCATGCACTAACAAATCTCTTGTAAGGGCTCATAGGCGCTTACATTGTTGTAATCCCACATCATATTTACTATCACAACTTGCGTGTAAGATTGTTGCATGCATGCGGGGCTTCCATTGTTATCTGCGGGCAAGCTGCGTTGAGCGTAAATCTTCCAGTGCCACTCATAGACGTATGCATTTATAATATTTCTATTGCATCTTTCTTGTAGATAGCATGTTGTATACCTGACGAGTCTCTTACAATGGCTCGTTGGTGTTTGCATAATAGCATTTATTGTAGTCTTTCTGCACTTGTTCACAGATAGTGCGCTGAATGTATGCCTGTGTTCGCAGAGGACCCTTCAAGTCTGCAGTGTATCTACCACTGTTGCTTGTAATTGAATTACCACCTTCGTCTGCATTGATTGTAGGAATGTTGTAGTATTCAATGTGTGCTGCTTGTATATATTTGCATGAGACATACTATTTGCATGTACATTGACGTGTTCATTGCATATTAATCTTATGTTTGTAGGGGAATGTCATATTCATTTACCTATTGATCAGCATTAGCTGTAGGAATTTCCTTACATTCATTGCCTACCGCTGGTCATCACTCGTAGGTGTTCTATTGTGTATGCAACAATTCTTCCATTGTCGCCAGTAGGTATTTGCATTCATCGTGTACTGTATTGTATATGCTTGCAAATGAGTTGGTGGGTTCCCATGCAAGTTGATGTTGACTGTAGGAATGTTGCTACACTTGCTATTACTCTCTTAATACTTCGCTCGTGAACACATTACCTATGTTCATTACAACTATCACGTCCCTTTTCCACAAGTATGGGCGTTGCACATCAATTAATTCATGATGCTTGCGGAGAGTTGTGTATGTTTGCTCACATGTCTTTCAATGCTTGTAGGGTTTGATGTGTTTATTTTAAATGTCTCAAATATATCTTGATTGACAAGCTGTCATGCTAAATGTGCATCTATCTCCTTTGCTGGTGGGGGTAGATGTACTCGTATGTTGATTAGCGTCGATTGCAAGGATGTCGTTATATTCGTTGCGCATCATACATGCTCTGCTTGTAAGCATATCATTGCATGTTCTCCTGTTGTCATGCATAGGTAACTGGTCGTGTATGTTTGCAAGTCATTTGCTGTCTTTGTAGGTAACTCATGGTAGGCATAATGAATCTGCTAAAATGGCTTGTTGATGCTTGCATTTTAGTTGGCATGACAGTTCTTTGTGCACGCTAGAGTTCCTTCATTGTTGGATGTGTTTGCTTGCAGAACTGGCAAATGTGACACTATGATGCACCTACACTTCGCTTAAAAAGGGAATGCAGTGTCGGACACAAACACACGCCCGACACTATTGGAACACGTGTCAGACACGAGATTAGCGTGACAGATTAAAAAAAATAAAAAATTGAAATGGACACGCGTGTCGGATATGCGTGTCTTGATATTTAATAATTAAATTTAAGTAGATTATAAAACATGCGTGTCCTGATATGTATATCCGGTATTCACGTATACGCCCTAGGTTTTCATTTTCATGCCTTCGTCTTCCTTTATGAATGCATGGAGGTTGCGAACTAAATGTGTAGGATTTACAGTTACGTGTTTCCCACAAATCAAAACTATGTTTTTAAGAAGAAAAGCCTAAGGAAGCATATTGGCCTTGCATAAGCTGTAACACCGACTATAGCCAAATCACGTGCAAGAACAAAGAAGTTTTTTTTAACCAGCCATATATAATCTGAAACCTCGCTAGTAAAATTGCTATAACTAGGACAGAATAAATTGGGCAGTTACTTGAATAAAGATTTGTCATCAACGAATCTTAGATTTGTTGAGAAGGGTTAAGAGTTGTTTGAAGGTAGATAAGGCACATGAAAGGGACCTGATGAGAATGTCGTGTGTTACTGTTAGACCGGTCCATTGGACCTGTCCAGCTTTGTCCATACGGGACCGGCTCATGCGTAACAGGCGGAACTTCTCCGCCTCCTGTACGCACTGATCAAACCGCTACGGCCAACAGAGCTGTTTAGGAAGGATTTTTGAGGAAGTTAGGAGGGAAATCTCAAAGTACGGGCTGTTTAGAGATTTCCTTTTGAATTTTATGTATTAAATAGTATGCTTTGCTAGGGTTAGGACATCTTGAATTTGGCTAAAATTTGATATCTATCTTAGGTTTTGGGCTCTAGCGGTGTCTAGAAATTTGGGAGAGCCGGATCTTCCTCTCCAATTAAAGATCCACTTGTATCTTGTCTTTTCTTTCATAAAACTTTCAATAAAAAAAAATGTTCGTGTGCTTTATTCCTGATTTTCTTATCGTTGGTTTTCTAAAATTGCTGAAATCAGATTTCAGCCAAGGCTTTTCCTAAATTTCTACAAGCACCTCCTATCAGTTACATGGAAGGATCATTCATGTACGCAATCAGGTTGCATACAAGGAGATTAATAAGGAAAATAAAAAGATGATGATGACAATAACAACAACAACATCATGATTTTGTCTCACTACGTGGGGCCAGCAATAAGGAAAAAAAAGGAAGAATAAAAAAAATTTGAAAACAACAGTGGGAAGTACATCTTTTGTGCTTAAAAAACTGTGTCTCATCAAGACAAAAAAAACATGCAATAGAGCGCAGTTGGATCAATTGCAAATTGCAACCAACAAAATGCAAAGATATGTGAAGTTATGCTTTTCAAATGGTGGGAAAAGAAAATATAAATTACTCGTAATTTTATTGCACCAAACATACTTGAAAAATGAGTACAGTTTAAAAAAATCAAAATAAATTGCCCCAAAAAGCCATAAACTGCATGTGCGAAAGTGAGATTCCACTCACCCAGCAGCACATACCAAACTACTCACTAGAAGCACAGAATATAAATTGAGAGACTAAATCCTAGAGTTTAAAAAAGAATAAAAGCAAAGCAAGAGTAACAATATCTACACATATCTACGAGTAAAACTAGTTTGACCAAGAAATGCTCAAATCCAACAAGAACGCAAAATACCAACTAAAAGGAAGCATATAAGAAAACTGTGATGTAAAACAAAGATTTGAAAGAAACAAAAGGTAAACTTTCACAAAGCAAGATTCAAAAGCCTGCACAGCCATAAAATAAAAGGAGATAGCCATATAGGAAAACCTTTTCGGGAAAGCACTAACTATTTAATTATTCAAAGGAAGAAAATCATTTACCCGATTTTTCTGCATCTCCATGATCAAAGCCTGCAAATTTTTAGAGAATAATTAACCATGGGTCAATAAGAGAAAGGTGGTGCATCTTATGGATGAACATGAGTTTATAGAAGCTCATTGTAGAAATATCAATTATGTTCATCTTTATGCTCCTTTAATGAGAATTACTTTGATCGTGCTTGTTGATCACAAGCATCCACCACATAATTTCAAATCATACTCATAAAAACATTAGTCAATTTCAAACCAAATTAAGGTATTTTCTATGTATGCATAGAGCATGCAGGTGGCATCTGAGTTTACCTTGACTTGTTCGATATTTGCTGATTTCGAGTATTGCGATCTCTGCAGTTTTCATTTACACTTATTTTCTTTTAGATGAAAGCATACTAAGCATTATATTAGTTGTAAAAGGAAATCCTAAGCTTAAGTCGTCTTGCATCAAATTGGTATAATGTTTACATCATCATGTTAATTAAAAGTAGTACATTTAACTGAGTTATTAAGAAAATAATTAATGATGCAATTTAAATAGGATGGAGTAGGTCATGGCTCTAGACCACTAAAATGTGATTGTCATGAGATTTAAAATTGCATTTCTATATTTGATGGGAGTATCATCTTAAGAAAAATTTCTAGATGGATTACTGATTTAAAAGTCTTCTTTTAACACTATTATTTATTTGATTCCAAAAAAGTTAAAATTGTTGAGACAAAATTAATGAGACACGCTTGATTATTTTGGTAAAGTTTTCCAAGTGAAATAAATTCATCAAAGGCTAGCATAACACATACGCTTAAAAAATATCTGTTATTTCATTCATATCATGATGAATTGCATAGTCAATTTCGAAGTTCTGAGCAAAAAAAATCCTAGCATATGAATATTATGCCATATAGCTACATATAATTTGCCTTTAGACTCTTTTGTTATTATTACATGTTTTATTAAAGTTCTTACGCAAGAGTTTAGGAATGAATTAAGCTAAAATTCACTAAAAACACTACAGGCTTTACCTAAACTTTTAAGCATCGAGGCATGCTATGAGGATTCTATATTGACTAATGTGCCTATCCTAGTTCCTAATAACTCAATAACATCTCATCTACAGCCATTTACTAGGCTCATATATGGTTGACGCTTGTCCAATCAAAGAAATAGTAGGTAGAGAATATTTTAGATGCATAAAATGATGTGCAATTACAAAATGAATCTGAATATGATGCTTTTGAATTTAAATTAGACCGTGTTCATGAATCTAAACCTACAATTGATCAAAACTCAAAATTGGAGCTGGAGAGCAAAATTGAGCCTGACATCATATCTAAAACTGAATCTCTGGTATAATTTGAACCTATGCTTGCATATGAATATGTACCAATCATATTTGATGTAGTAGATGAATCAAATGGGCAATTTGAAAATTCAACTTTTGATAAAATCTATGTTGATATTGCCCATATAAAGGATGATTAGCCTGCTGTTACTTTTCTTTAGCTTCTTGGGGTTATTTGGGTAGTGACGTTTTAAGTGTAAAGTAAAATAACTGTAAGGGTTTTGAAATTCGAGTGTTTCTTTAAAATGTAAAGTATTTTGAGATGGAATTTGAAATTCACACTCTAGTTCATTTTTAATATATTTATAATTCAATTGTTTTGAGAGCATTATAAATACACAGCTTGTGTAAAAGAGATCATCGCCTCCTACCACCGCCGTTGCCACCCTGCCTATCACTTATTGTCAGCTATAGTTGCGTCATCCACTGCCCATTCTCTTATTTCAAACTAAACAAAAAAAGTAAACTCTTGCATTTTAGTGTAATCAAACAAACAATTCAAAAGTATATTAAATACACTAATTTTACTTCATATTGCATTAATTTTACTCTGCATTTCTTTTTCTCATCAAACCAAATATCCCCTTAGTTTGGTATTTTCATTCCTGTTCTATTTTCATCTCCTTAATAAATTATTGACATGCTTAGTTTAATTAAAAAGTGACACATTATAAATCAAATTAGTGAAAATTAATTCAATTTGCTCCCTACAAAATATTTGTTTCAAAATTTTTTTGTTGAAATTCTTTGATATTTTTTATCATTTCATTATCAATTGATTTTACAATCTAGTAAAATATGTTTTCATAAAAAAAAAAGATTAAATCCCAAAATAGCCCATCAACTGTTGACATTTAGTCAATTTAGTCCCAGAGCATCACATTTCCCCAATTTAGTCGTCAACTATATAGAATTGATCCAAAATGAGTAAAATTGATTGTAAATTAGTCTCTCAACTATACAAAATTGATCCCAATTTAGTCCATGAGGGACCATTGTGGATAAATTTGTATAGTCGATAGACTAAATTCATGTCATACATGAATTTAGTCTATCGACTATACAAATTTATCCACAATGGTCCCTCATGGAGTAAATTGGGATCAATTTTGTATAGTTGAGAGAGTCGCCTTAGATGGTTTGGTCATATAAAACGACGGCCTTCCGATGACCGGGTTAGGAAAGTAGAGGTATTAGATTTGACTTATATTAAGAAAGGTAGAGGTAGACCTAAAAAGACTTGGTTAGAAAATATTAAAAATGATCTTTCTTTATTAGATTTAAACGAGAACTTGACTTTTAACAGGACACAATGGAGAAAAAGGATTCATGTAGCCGACCCCACGTAGTGCGACAAAGGCTTGATGTTGTTGTTGTTGTTGTTGATAGACTAAATTGAAAAAATGTGATACTCTAAAACTAAATTGGCCACATGCAAATAATCGGTGAATCATTTTGGGATTTAACCCAAAGAAATGAGATGTTGAATTAACTGGTCGTCATTCATGAATCCAAACTTTTTTCATTGCATGAAAATATATTACACATTATATTATTTGCATTAAAAAAATCCTAACATTATGTCCTCTTGCATCATTAAAAACCATTCTATCAATGATAACATGACAATTAGATAGTGGTATGATAGGTTTTGAGGAAAAAAATGCACTCCCAAACAAATCCTAGTAGATGAATGATAATTTCCATGTTCCACATACAATGCAAACCTCATATTACTCATTTACACATAAATTTTAGAAAAAAATTTGGGTCAGGATATCATGACCAAAGTTTAAATAAGATGTATCTTAAAGCTATTGAATTTACCTTGAGATGAGTGCAATAACTAGATAATCAATCAAAACTTATATTATATTTATTCCAAAATAACAACTATTTGAAACCCATCTAGACCACAAATTAAGTCGGGATATATGGCTTCAAAAATTTGAGCTTTTGGGGCTCCAGGTGGAGGTCAACAGGATATTCTGACCTTTTTTCTAAAATATAATAGCTCCTTTAGCATAAATAGTATAGTCCAATCTTCTTTGCAAATAAACTGAAAACTTGATATAGATATAATTTTTGTAAATCCTTGGGACAATCTACAGGCAACAATATTCGAAAAATGCAACATATAAAGACTATTTCTGAAGGTAAAGCAGATTAGAGTTTCCGTTAAAAATTAAAGTCTATAGTAGAGATTAGCATTCATTCCAGTGTAAACAATGCAAGAAAGTGGGCTTTCTCTAAGTAATGGATAGATTCATAAGCATACAATCATATCATGGTCAAGAAAAAAAAAGTAACAAAGGTTAGTTAAAGAGCAATACCTGTTTCTTTTGTAATTCCTCGTTTTGCTCTTTAAATTTAGCTACTTCAGCTTCCAGCTCCATCGTGTAAGCCTGATCCATGATGGTAGAATAAGTAAACTAAATTCAAAAGTTTTCTGGGCTTTCTACAGGTTTCTACAAGAAAATTCCATCTACCACTGTACGGGGACCATCAACTACGTCTACTTCAAAAAAATCATGAAGATTATCGATCAAAGTTTCCCTTTTCACACTAACAAGATGAAAACTATTCACCTTTCATTAACCAAACAGTAAATTTTGGGCAAAGGAGACATAGACCAAGGAGACATACACCAAGACCAAAAGTCTATAACATGCGTGTGAAGTGTTGGTCCATGATTTAGTTTAAGTTGATCCTACATGTTATCACACCATTGTATAACTCTATAAATAGAGGCTTTGTATGATGTATTAGTTGGGGAAAATTAATAAAGCTTTAGGTATTTTCTTCCTCAAATTCTGTCTCTCTCTCTCCTCCCTCTCTCTCTCTCTCTCTCTCTTGCAAGAAGAGCTCAAGATGAGCTCAAGACCATCTTTCTCCTAAATTTTTTTCTTAACAAATGGTATCAGAGCCTCGTTGAGGCGATCAAGGAAGGAGAAAAGTGTTCAGTTCAAGAAAGAGTAGAGGTGTTGGCGTGCAGGCGAAGGCGTCGTTCCTAGTTCCGGTGCAACCAAAGTTTTTGAAGAAGGGTGAGATGGCATTCTGCAGGCCAAGAATGATTCCCACTATGATGATGTTACTGCTACAATAGCTGATAAAGAAGCAGAGCTGCATCTGGTGTCGGAAGGGCTGCTGGTTCGTGACAAGAAGCCAAGAAAGCATCTGGCAGAGGTTGCCGGAGGCGAAGCAACAGGCGTTTGGAGCGGGCGCATGCAAGGCAGGGCCGCACAGAGGCGTGTAGGCATAGTTGAGCGTGCAAGCAGCGGATTGTGAGGCAGCTGGAGGCGTGGAGCGGCCTATTGTCGTGAACCGGAGGGGCAGCAGGCGAAGCCGACGGGATTCTCGTGCGCACGGAATGCAGGCGGAGGTCCATCTCTTTTCCTCTCCTCAGCGATGACGCGTGCAGGAGGAAAGATTGCCAGAGAAAGCACCTGGACGGGTCGAATTCGTGCAGTCCTAGGTGGCCCTGGGCGGAGAACAGCGAAAGATCCTGTTCAGGACGTGGCTAGAAGGCGGAGCGGAAGTGAAGTCTGATCTTGATCGCAAGAAATGTGGGAGTAGCGTGGGCTTCTTGATCGGGAGAGCAGGATGACACTCAAGGCGCGGCTGAAGACTGCATGCAATTTGGCTGACTAAAGCAGAGCGGAACTGGTACCGTGCGTGAGTCAGAACCGAGTCTCGAAGCAGATCAGGCTGATGGCTGGGCTTCCGAGTGCGGAAGTCTAGATCAGGCGGATTAGGAGGTCGTGAGCTTGGTGTAGGAAGAGAAGCCGCCGTACTTGGAGTCATCGGACGAGCTCAAGGTGGAGCCTGTTAAGCTGAGGGAGGCCGCCGCAGGCGTAACTTGGTACCGTGCAGGTCAGATCGGTGGGATTCTCACAAATGCGAGCCAAGGGCCTGGTAGTTGGCGAAGTCCCTGTTATATATTTTGAGGTGGAGCCGGACAAATCAGCAAGAACAGTGGATTGGTGTGTTGGTGCAAGTGGATCATGAAAGGAAATAAGTGTTAGAGCGGGAGTTGTCCGAAGAAAGGGTAGGTTTGTTTTTGAGCTCGGCTTGGTTTCTTGAGTGAGAAGGAATAAGAGAGAGGTGGTGAAATCTTGGGATTTCTGTGTGTGTGAAGAAGGTGAACCCTTCTTGTTTTCCTCTATCTTGTTCTTCTTCTTTGAAAAAGACAATCGCAAAGGGATTGTCGATTGGAAGCGAGTTTCATGCCGTAAGCTCTTTTGTTCGGTGTTTTGAGTCGGGTGTGAGAGCAAGAAAGGGCTGGATCTTTGTTAACGGTTGTGTTGAGCTTCTTTTGGGTGAGAGAAGATGTGAGGAGGTGAAATCTTGGGATTTCTGTCTATGAAGAAGGTGAACCCTTCTTGTTCTCCTCTTATTTGTTCTTCGTCTCCAAGAAAGACAATAAGTTGTGATTGTCTGTTGGAAGCCGGTTGGTACCGTAAGATCTTGTTCCTTAGTTGAACGCTGGAAGTGCAGGTGTGTTGATACCTGTTGTGCTCTCTGTTTTGGGGCTACATCCCCTGGTTCACCCGATTTGTTATTTCTGTTGCTCTTGTTTTAAAGATTTGGTTAGATCTTGAGTTCTTTGATTGTAAATATGGACTAAGGTGGAGATTGTGAAGTGTTGGTCCATGATTTAGTTTAAGTTGATCCTACATGTTATCACACCATTGTATAACTCTATAAATAGAGGCTTTGTATGATGTATTAGTTGGGGAAAATTAATAAAGCTTTAGGTATTATTTTCTTCCTCAAATTCTATCTCTCTCTCTCCTCCCTCTCTCTCTCTCTCTCTCTCTTGCAAGAAGAGCTCAAGATGAGCTCAAGACCATCTTTCTCCTGAATGTTTTTCTTAACAATGCGGATGCACTCCGGCTAACGTAGTAATTGACTAATTGTAAGGATCCAGTTACCTATGCCAGCCCCTCAGATGTACTTTGTATGGCTATGATTATTTGATTTATTTTTTTCAAAAATCACTTTGATTTTGGCAGAGGCAATATTGATCATCTAAAATGAGGATTCATCCGCATAACGAACATGTATTAGAAACTGAGTCACTGATGACTGGACAAAAAAAGAAACGTAAATTAACGCTTCGTAACTTAAAGGGAAGCCTGGTTAGGCAACATGGTGCTAGATGTCATTTATAGCTAACTGTTAGCGTTCTAACAAAAAGCTCAACAAGGGAAGAAAGGTAAACAGAGAAAAAAAAAGGGATCACGGTACATTTATTAATTTTTTGGTCAGGATTGACTTTAGACCACAAAATTTATTTTGAGATGAATGCAATATAAAACTTAATTGCTTACCCATACATCTCAAAACAAATTCAACTATTTTAATACTCATCTTGATCAATTTTTGATTGAGGATATTCTGATATAATTTTTTTTCAAGACATAAATATAGACAATTCTAGAAAACCATTCCCTTCAAAAAATTTGCTTTTAAAAACCATTAATAACAAATGTGAAATTAAAAAAAAAAAAGAAGTGACCCGTTCAAAAAGAAAAAACAACAAACAATAAGTTAATTTAAATCCTGATAAACTATATTTGTCTTCAGAGAGCGATGAATCAGCATAGGCAGGGAGTGGGGAGAAAATTAGCAATAGCGGTCTAGTGAGTCATGCACATGCAGGACAGGAAACAGAAAAAATGAGGCGTTTAAACCATTTAAAATTAGTACAGTCCAATCAAAGTGCATGCAGCAGATCACATCTCGATGAGCTGGAATGATTGTAATAGATTGTTGGAAAGTTTGTAATAGGAGTATGATTTGTTTCACATCTCCTAAGAAAAATACATGAAAGTGTTTATAAGGAATTGGTCTTTTGATGGTTAAAATAGTTAATTAGACGTTGTAAAAGAATGAATGCATGTGCGCCGCTTATAAGCCTAGTAACTTATATCGAATGTTTATAAGTCAAACACTGGGCACTTGTGCACTTATTACAGGCTATAATAAACCCTCCATGAAAGTTTTATACAAAATCTTTTGTAGCTTCTTGAGAAAATTCAACTGTCCTGTTTATTCACCAAGGGAAGCAATATCTTCTTTGAAGAAAGTGATCATACACGCCTCAAAACAACCACTAAAATTTAACATTCTTCAACATAACTCTAGCATTCTTAGGAATGTCCAACTTCTATAGAGAGAAAAATAAAAGATCACCTGCTTTCTGGCCCGAGACCTCGCTGCGGATTCTCTGTTCTTTATCATTCTCCTCTGCCTCCTCTCCACAACCTTTTCCACAGCTCCACTGCACTTCTTTCCCCTCAAGTCCCCATTGAAAAGGTAAGGCACGGGAGATAAAGAAGAAAGATCTCCATTCCCCTTTGTAAGGCCGTCGGGAGGAATCTGGTTCGCCGACATTGACGCGACAACGTTGGCCCCTACTCCACCTAAGCCGACCACCCCAGGGATCATCCCATTGTTGACAACCGGATCCCCAATACCAACGAATCCTCCACCTCTCATCCCCTGAGAGTTCATATTGTTGCCCAATGGCAACTGTGGGGCGTATGTCCTCGTACCCTTGGCGGACATAGCGAGATTAGCGTTAGCATTGCCAGGAATGGAGCTCGTCATGATGTTCGCATTACTGCGTCCTGCCTGAGAAAAACATAGTGAGAGACCGGAGTTATTATTTCCAGAAGCCAACGAATCCCCGTAAAAGACGCTATTAGTAATATTGGCACTGCTGCCGCCAGGAATTCCTGTGCTATTAATAGCAGGTCTCGAAACCGAATGGTTGATCTCCTCTCTCACCACCCCAGCTCGTACAAGGAACTCCTCGAGGGTCATCTCGCCAATGGTCGGCTGCCGCTGCTGCTGCTGGAACTCGGATACACCCACTCCGCCAGCGCTTCCGGGGGTGAGATCTCGCCACACTTCGTCAACGGTCTTCTGGCTGAGTGTTCTCGGAAGCGTAAGCGATCCCTGACGCTGGAGCCCCGATTGTAAGCCTACACCGCCATCAGGGGCGCCAAGAGCAGAGGCCACGGCCTGGCTCTCTTCGGCTGTCCAGATGTTCTTCAGGAACTCCTCCATGTTCATCGACCCAAAGTCCTTACCGATACCACCCATCGTGCTCTGAAACTCCTCAAAGGTTAGGGAATAGATCGACGATTGCCGCGTCAGCGGCTGAGCCGCCGCCCCGTCCGGCTGCTGCCGGACGTCCATGCCGTCTATTCCGGTACCCCTGAAGCTCATATTGTTGCGTGTCCTTCGCCCAAATTCTCACAGATTTACCGTTGGCACCGATTATCTCCCCCTTCCTGTAAGCATCAACGCACAACGAGACGTTGTCCGGATCGCAACCTAAACCCTAACAGTATGCTCTGATCAAAATCCGGCCAACAATCAAAGTGGAGATTGCAAAGATCGTCACGTCTGGCCTACTGTTATATGCCGCAAATTAACAGTGGGAAAACATTATAAACTCTACGCGAGATTAAAGAGAGATCTTTATTATAGCAGCTCCTAAATTGGGGTCATTGATTGTGGCGAGTGGCGACCCTATCAAAATATAATGAATATCCATTACTTATATTTGAAAAAATATTTTGTTCATAAATTTAATTAAGTGTTAATATGTTATGGGTTTCTATGTAGTTTTTTTGGTGAGTCATATTATTTTATAATGATTTTTATTCGGCTTTTTATACAATAGTGTCGATAATTGTCGGTTTTGACGATAATAAGATTTTTATGGGTGAGTCAAACGGTTAGAGAAATTATAAAATAAATATGGTTTATAATAGAGTATTCATCGTGACACATAAATCAATTTGAAGTTGTATTGTGAAGTCTTCTATGACCAATTGATTTGCAGAATAGGTCATATTGCTATTTTTGAATCTCTGCTTACTCTTTATTGATGTGAGTGTGATTGTCAAAATGAATGAGAATATAATATTTTCTAACCTTAACAGTAGTTGTTGATTTTTTATGTGATTTTGTGTTGCAATGCAACTACAAATGTATATTTCAATGTAATTGGGACTTATATGCGTAAGGGAAGCTATTGAAGAAGTTTTAGAATAAATGTGGCAATTAGTGGAGATGTGGGATGTAATGGAGTATCCATCGATAGTGATTTGCTATGTAAACCTATTCGTAATTGCCTTTTGTGAAGATCAAACATATTGCTATTTATGTATAGTTACTTAGCCTTTTTATTGATATGAGAGTGGTCTGCCAAAAAGCTTGAGATATTATTTTTTTTTATAAGAAATATTGCATGCTACATTGCTTATGGTTTAATAACAGTGAAGATCAGGCCCGTAATGAGATGATTCAAATATAAGAGTTATCAAATTATAATTTTTGCCAAAATCAAGATATCTAAATGTAAAAAAAGGGGTCTCCACTTATGACAAGGTGACATTGTTGAGCCAAATATATTAGATGAGGGTGATCTAAAGGTATCTTGAGGAAATAGTGGTAAGAGAGGTGGATCCCCCTAGCTCTAACTCCAAAAGAAATCTTCATCATAGACTCACCTCCCTTGCAGCCGTGAGGGTTAGCCTATGTAGAGAACACAAGGATGCAGCCTATGAGGTCCACTGACTCCTCAAGGATAAACTTCTATCGGACTAAGAAGTGAATTGGAGGCTTTCATATTGACCATTGAAGAGCAATAATATGAATTTCATGCCTTGAAGACTTATGTTAAGAGGTATGATTGGACAATTAGCTAATAGAGTCCCCAATGAGTTTATCATCATCATTTTGTGATCATACAATGATTGTGCATGAGGTAAAGTGACTTGCAATTTATTGATCACTCATGTTGTACTGAGAGCCGTAGTATTTTGAATAGTGGCGGCCCATAAGAAATCTCAATTGCTTTGGGAGAAATAGCAAATGCAATCATTCACATGGATATACATGAATTAACCTTACGATTGAATGGGCATGGAAGCTGAGAGTCAAGTTTGAGTGTTGTTGGTCGACAAAAGTGAGTTTTTTTTTTCAGGTTTTAACACATTGAGTATAGTATCTGCTACCCCCTCTCATTCTCTCTTGAGTTGCCAAAGAAAAGATGGACGTTAATATTTTAGCTATAGTGAGGTAGGGCCACCTTTAATACTACGCCCTATGAATTGAAAGCCATAGTGGTGATATTTCCCACCTAAATTCAAGAAATGTGTCTCTAGATGGTAAGAACTATTGTAAAGCCAAACACTTGCCATGAGCTAAACTTTTAACCTAAGTGGGAACCGCCAAAGAAAACACCAGTATACCGTGAAATATCAATGAAGCCTAAAAGAAGCTCCCCAATAGTTTCACAAATGATGAAATATCAAGGCACGAGCCTTCATTTGATTGCCTTCACAAGTCGAGATATTAGGTCAATAAATCTCATGAAAAATGAAAATATATGCTAGTGTAAAGAGGTTCATTTTTCTTTTTAAATTAAAATTTGATGAGCAAACTTCAAATCAATTTTGTAATTATGTTAAGCTCAGTATAAGTTAATCTAATTAACTTTGTATGAAATATTTTTAAATTAAAGAAAATCAATTTTAATTTTTACTAGATTAAAACTCAAACGACTATCCAAATAATTTCAAAACTACTCATCTAATTAACAAGGCATACATAGCTTTCAAACTCCTCAAAATAAGCACGTGCGAGAATGGCTGCAGCCGCAGGAGCTTATCCTCGCTGCCCAACCTTACCAAATTCGGACATCCACCGTCCCACTACCACAAAATTGGTAAGATACAGTTGACCTTCAGTGCTTTGAAAAGCCAACCATCCATTTTTAGACGTGTGTCTTTTTAAAGATTTTTTTTAATATTTAGTACAAATAAATAAATAAATAGTAGGCCGATTAAAAAAATATAAAATTAATTAGGGATCAGATTTCATACAAATTTGAATAATTGATGAGAGTTGAAAAATAAGGACATTTATATTCATAATATTTAAATGTTGATTATTTATAAAAATAATAATTTAATTTTTTAAGATTCTCATTCATATATTAAGATCTAAAATAAATTTGTAATTCATAATTTTTAAATTTGTAAAACTCTTAGTATGTTTTCTTTCAAGTACTTTCTTTCTACAAATATAAATAGAATTTTATCACAATAAATTTTAAACATAAGTGATATATCATCAAAACATTATCTTAATCAGGCACGAATCTTAATGTAAATATGAGATTGAGGCTTCAAAAATTAAATTAGAGACAATTTGAATTTCAATTTCAGTAAACTTAGAGTCGAACTGAATTTCTCAAAAATACGAATCCAACGACACCAAATTCAACTCAATTCGAGCCCAAATGAGTCCAAATCAAATACCCAAAGCACATTTGGAAGGTTCAAACCATAATCTGAATTACCAAATAGCTTCCAAACGTGACATGCTTATAGTCGAATCGAGCGGCTCGACGAGACGAATCCAACGAGCCCAAGATCACTAAATTCTGATATCATTAAGACATTCAAATAATCATTAAACGGTCTACGATCAAAGGGATCAGTATCTGTCGTCCATTCAAACCACTCCTATTTTGACCTTGATCCTTCACGTATTTACAAGTCATGCCACTCTCTAAAAACTATAAATAGCTCACAATTTTCATATAAAAGGGAGGAGAAAAAAGAAAGGAGGAGGAGAAGGGAAAAATTTGGGAGCATGCTTGCCACCGACCACCGCCAGACTTCTGCCAGTCCGCCGACCACCGCCGGACTTCCGCCTGTTTGCTGACCACTTCCAGACTTTCACTCGTCCACTGACCATCGCCGGAGTTCTTCCCGGCCACTACCGACTTCCGTAAGTCCGCCGACCACCGCCAGACTTCCGCATGTCTGCCGACCACCGCCGGACTTCCGCCTGTCCGCCAACCACAGCCCGACTTCTGCCGGTCCATTGATCACCACCAGAGTTCTTCCCGGCCACTACCGACTTTCGTAAGTCCGCCAACCACCGCCGAACTTCCGCCTGTCCGCCAACCACTCTGGACTTCCGCTTATCCACCAACCATCGCCGAACTTCCGCCTATCCGCTGACCACCGTCGGAGTTTTTCTTGACAACTATCAGACTTTCGTAAGTCCACCAACCACTATCGGACATCCGTAAGTCCGCAGACCACCGCCAGACTTCCGCTAGTTCGCCGACCACCGCTGAATTTCTGCTTGTTTGCCAACCACCGTCAGAGTTCTTCCCGATCATCGTTTCCGACTACGGTCCTTCCGACCATCGTTTCCAACTACGGTCCTACGGACTTCCATCGCCCGCTGACTACTGTCTTATTAACCTCTGTCATCCATCGACTATGGTCTTTCTGACCACCGTCATCGATTACGGTCCTCTCGACTTTTGTCGCCCGCCGACTACGATCCTCCCGACCTACATCACTCATCGACTATGGTTTTATCACCCCAAATGAATATATTAATACTGATTCTTCTAACTCTAGCATGTAATGTACTCTGTATGATATATATTTGTTACATCGAGCCAAGACCTTCCTTCTAAGGAAGGGCCTTATTTGTAATCAATTATAAATATTAGTGGATTCATTCAAATTGGGCCAGACCCTGTGGTTTTTCCCCTTTTTCAGAGGTTTCCATATAAAAACTTTGGTGTCTCTTATAAGAGCTACACCCTTACTTATTAATCTGTTTGTGTGTTGAATTTTCGTACAAAGCTAGGATGCTAAACTTTATATCTCTCTACCGCCGCGAATATTCCAAGACGCAACAATAAGTAAAATAAAATTAAATTATTGATCTTCATCTATGCTTAGTGTAAGGAATTGAGTCGTTCGTATGAAGGGAGCTCAATTTTTTTGTGTTTAAAGCATTAATATCTAGATTTTCATTTAGATAAAAATGAATTTTGTTACGAAGCAACATTCACAAAATATTAATCATCCTTAATGAATTCATCTATTAATTCTTTACGCCCATCTAAAAGTTTATTATACATCCACAATCTTTGATTTTGAATATCCACGTATGCGGTGTATTTATGCAAAATTAAAATTTACAAGACATAATTTCACTTAACTATATATATATATATATATATATATATATATTGCGTCCTAGAATATTCACGTCTTTGATTCCTAGAATATATTGCGTCCTAGAATATATTGTGTCCTAGAACATCCACAATCTTTGATTCCTAGAATATATATATATATATATATATATATATATATATATATATATATATATATATATTGCGTCCTTTTTTAGACCCTGAAAACTACAAGCAACCAACACTGATCTATAACAGCTCAGCAAATCACACAAGCCAATCTAAAATTTTAAATTCTTTTTTTATTAATTAAACATTTTGATGAATATTTAAAAGTAGTTAAATGCAATCATATAATTCACTATGTGTACTGAAAAATGTAACTAAAGCATAACAATTATTGGCAATTAATAATACTGAACAAGTGAACATACGAAGTAGATAAAGCATAGAACAGTTTATATCGTATAACATTTTAATATCCTGGTCTCAAACAGAATCTCAAAAGATTATGTCCCCTTATACATCCCTTTTGTGCTCATAGCACCAGAACATGTGTAACGCCTTATAATCAAATTTATAAGAATTATCTATTTATCATTTTAAGAATATACCAGAGCTTCTATAAATCATCAATATAAATAAAAACCAACGAACATAACTAAAATCATATACATCAAGATATTTTATTATTTATTCATCAAAATATCATTTACATTAGCTAGGAGATCACTTCAATCACTAAGCTATCACAAGCTCGTAACTGCAAAAGAATAAAAGAAAATGTAGAATAAAATCTAAAAAAAATATGAGGATATCTGTCAATCTCACTCCAATTGGTCCTGACCCCTTCCTTGACCTAAAATTATTAAAACCTACATAATAAGATTAAAAGCCTAATAGTAATCTAAAACTCACTAAATCTTTCAATGCAAGGACTAAATAATCAATATGATATGCTCAATCTAATTTAATCAATAGCAATTAATATAGTTAATGATCAAATATTACCAATAAAACTTAAAATGATGAATAATAAAAGTAGAAAATCATTACAATGAATCTAAAAATTAATAATTGATATAAAATTTAATAAATCGATAAAATAATAGTGCAAAAATCATTCATAAATTACTAAAGGAATCTATCTTATCTATTTATATGCATCATCTATTTATGTATTATCAATGCATCCAATGGTGTCAATAATATTAATGTATCTTTCAAACAGATGATGATATGTATGCATCAATGTATGATTTAGTAAGGCAGGACATCCAGCTTTAATGTGGTGTTTTCAACATCTTTTATCCTAATTGATTTCCAATTGATCATCAGTTATATCAATTATCACTTACGCAATTAATCAATTATCATTATATGTGGCTTCATTAAATCAATAAAGAGTCGTCACTCTCTGTCCATCGACATAATCGATCATTTGTTATAGGGTACTATCAGGATAACACCACAAAATATCTTTAAAGGAAAGACGACTGACCTACCCTCCTGGCAGAATATTATGTTTTAACAGTCAACCTATTTTATAGTGTTAACAACCAGCCTTTCTTATTTATAGAAATGTTACAATCAAAATGTAATAGGAAATAATAAATTATGTTTATTATAAGAATATATATATAATAATCAAAATCATTAAAAACTAAAATAAGATTTGATTTACTTATAATAAATAGAAGCAATCTTTGAATAAAATTGATGGATGAAAAAGCACTGAATAACCTTCTCTCTCTTCTTTGACAAGATACGGTGCTGAAATTCAAATTTTTTATTTCAAAAAATTTGAATTATTATAATCTGCCCACCTTAGAAAAATGTCTTAAGGATTTGAGCACAAAATCAATACCAAAAAAATCCGTAAAAATCAAAACTCAAATCGAATCAAAATAAATCACGAATCAAAACTCATCAAACTCGATCAATTAAATACAGAAATGATAAATCTATACTACCTAACTTCTACCTCACTCATAAATCAATTCTTATATCTCTAGTTATAATTCAATTCTTTCAACAACACTATGATATTAATTTGTAATGTCCAAGAATTAAATTTAGAAAAATTGTCTATTTATCATTTTAAGAATATACCAGATATTTTATAAATCATCAATATAAATAAAAACTACCGAAAGTAACTAAAATCATATACATCAAAATATTTTGTTATTCATTTATCAAAATATAATTTATACTAGCTAGGAGATCACTACAATTACTAATCTATCACAAGCTCGTAACTACAAAAGAATAAAAGAAAATGTAGAATAAAATTTAAAGAAAATATGAGAATCTCTGTCAACCTCACTCCAACTGGTCCTGATCCCTTCCCTGACCTGAAATTATTAAAAATCAACATAATAAGCTCAAAAACCAACAATAATTCAAAACTCGCTAAAGCTTTCAATGCTAGGACTAAATAATCAATATTATATGCTCAATCTAATATAATCAATAACAATCAATATAGTTAATGATCAAATATTATCAATAAAACTCAAAATGATTACTAATAAAAGCAGTAAATCATCATAATGAATTAAAAAATCAATAATTGGTATAAAATTTAATAAATCGATAAAACAACGGTGTAAAAATTATTCATAAATCATTGAAAGAATCTATCTTATCTATTCATATACAGTATTTATTTATATATTATCAATGCATCCAATACTATTAATGATATTAATATGTCTTCTAAACAGATGATGATATGCATGCATCAATGTATAATTTAGCAAGGCAAGACATTCATCTTTAATGTGATGATTTCAACATCTTTTATCCTAACTGATTCCTAATTAGCCATCAATCATATCAATTATTATTTACCCAATTAATTAATTATCATATTCAATTAATCAATTATCATTTCAGGTGACTTCGTTAAATTAATAAAGAGTCGTCACTCTCTGCCAGTAGGCATAATCGATCATCTGTTACAGACTACAACCAGGATAACACCACAAATCATCTTTAAAAAAAAGCCCGTTGGCCCACACTCCTGTTAGGATATTATATTTTAACAGTCAACCCATTTTATAGTGTTAATAGTCAGACTTTCTTGCTTATGCAAATGCTATAATTAAAATGCAGTATGAAATAATCAATTCTGTTCATTACAAAAAAATTTATATAATAATCAAAATTATTAAAAGCTAAAATAAGATTTGAGTTACTTACAATAAATAGAAGAAATCTCTGAATAAAATTGACGGATAAAAAAGCACCGAACAACATTCTCTCTCTTCTCTCTCTCTCTTCTTCGACAAGGCACGACGCTAAAATTTAGATTTTTCATTAAAAAAATCATTTCAAAAATATTTAAATTTTACAACAAGCCCGTAGGTACCGGAACATGACTTATAATCATCAAAATATGCCTTATAGACACCAAAATATTTCCTGACACAGACATAATCTCATAGAATTCTGGCCCATTATAACTTCTAGTATATATTTTTCAATCATATAAGCATATATCTCATCACATAAGCATATATTTCATCATATTACAGCAATTAAAGTAAAATTAATCCCATGTTAGTATTTCACAATATTGTATAACGGTAGATAACTGAACTTCCTACTAAGCAAATTTTCATAATACCAAAATGTAACCAAATTAAAAAGAAATGTGTAAAACACTATTTTAAGATATTTACTGAATTATAACATTATTTTTTAGTGTCCAGATTAATTTTTATCCATGTAAAATCGCACAAATTCTAAAATATATGCTATAAAAGTTCTAGAAAATACTCAAAATTTTTATAATCATATTCTCTGTAACATATAAAACGTTACGCAGTGAAAGTTTTACCGTTGTAATGTTATACACATTTTTCACTAACAAAAATACAATTTTAATTGAAAATTTTAGAAAATTTTCATATTTTTAAAATTTGAGATAGACATAATGTGACCTATCTCGATCCAAACAACTTTCCCGACTGGGCCGACGGTTGAAAATGGCTCGAAGTGGCTCAAAACGCTATTTTCTCTCTCCAAATATCTCTTTCTCTCTCATGCTAGGCCGGTTGCTCGAATTAAATGATTGGATTAATGAAATTAAAATATATTTAAAGAGCTCATAATGACCTAGCACTGCGGTGCTAAAAAATTTGCAATAACTCTAGAGCTGGTGCTGCAATGTCAATTTCTGGTGCCTTGGCTGAGTGCAGCGCTACGATGCTCGAACATGTAACATTGGGGCCCTCCAAAAGTGACATTCTTTGATTTTGCCAAAATCCAGACGTAATACTTGGGACACATTCTAAAGCACACTCAATCAATTTTATGTATTAAAATACTCCCAAAGATATGCAAATAGTTAAAAAACTCAAAAGTTTGAAACCTTACCTTTTTTCAATCGGGTCGAAACTAGCGGAACTGAATGTTAAACCTATAGGTGTCATAGGTCGGAAAGATCGTAGTCGGTGATGGTGGTCAAAGGGACCATAGTCGATGGGAGAAGGTGGTCGAAAAGACCATAGTTAGGTGACAAAGGTTCTAAAGACCGTAATCGACAAGCAACGGAGGTCAGAAGGATCGTAGCTGACGGGCATTAAATGGAGGTCAGAGAGACCGTAGTCAGTGACGGTGGTCGGAGGGACCATAATCGGAGAGCAAAGATGGTCGGAAAGACCGTAGTTGGGCGACAGAGGTCTAAAAGGTCATAGTCGGTGGGCAACGAAGGTCAGAAAGATCGTAGTTAGGCGATGACAATCGGAAGGACCTTAGTCGGGTGATGATGGTCAAGGAGACCGTAGTCTGGAGATGGTATTCATGAGGAGATCTAGCATTGATAGCATGCATGAATAGTTCTGGCGATAGTCAAAAAATAAATATAAGTCCGACGACAGCTGGTGGTTAGAGAGATTATTACGTGTGGAGTCTGGACTGAAGCTGCGTCCGATTTTTGTGAGTGTGCACAGTAAAAATACAGTGGTGAATAATAACTACGCTTTTACTGGGCACACTCACAAAAATTAGATGGTTCTCCAATCCGAACTCCACATGTAATAATCTCTCTGATGGTCGGGAAGAGATATGGCGACAGTATACAAATGGGCAAAAATCGAGTGATTGTCGGTGGTCAGGAAGAGATCTAGTGGTGACCAGCAAATGGACGGAAGTCTGGCAACGGTCGGTGGTGGAAGAGATCCACCGGTGGTCGATGGCAAGGGAGCTCCCCATGTTTTCTCCTTTTCTTCCTCTTCTTTCCTCATCCTTCATCCCCTTCATGTGAAGAATGAGGGGCTATTTATAGTTTTTTGGGAGTGGCATAGCTAATAAATATGGAGAAGATCAAGGGCATGTTGGGAGTGTTCCATCGGACGGCTTATAGTGATCACCTTAATCATGACGTGTTTATCAAGCATTTAGATGCCCTAGAGATGTCAGATTGAGTGATCTTAGGCTCGTTGGATTTGTTTTGTTGAGCCGCTCGATTCGACTATAAGCATACCATATTTGAGTATCATTTGATCATCCAATTAATGCTTTGAAGCTTCCAAGAGAGCTTTAGTTCTTTGATTTGGGCCCATTTGGGTTCGAATTTGATCAAATTTGATGTCGTTGGATTCGTCTCCTTGATATGTTTAATTTGACTATAAGCTTGCTAAAATTGGAGATCAGATGATCCCGATTTTAATTTTGGAAGCCTCAGTCCCATATTTACATCGAGATTCGTGTCTGATCAAGGTGATTTTTGGTGACGTGTGTGTGTGTATATATATATATATATATATATCATAAGTAAAATATAAATCTACCAAGCAAAAAATTAACTTAAATATAACCTAGAATTACCAAAAAAAATTCACTAAATTCTAACCTAAAATTTCTAAACTAAATGCATTAGTAAAATCTAATGGAAATATAAAGATAATGAATAAATATTATATTTACCTAAAAAATTTTACCCTAGACCCAACATATGAAAATGTTTTTACACCAACACAAAATAGCATAAATCTGATCTAAAAAATAAATATTTCCTAGATCTATTCTTGCAATCTAAAGCAAAATATACATCTAACCATTAAAAAAAAAATTATAAACCTTAAACTTTAGATTGAAGAAATTCTTAAATTGACTGAAAAATAAGACAGAGAAGGAGATTTACGTTCAAATCTATAGAATAATCGAAGAAATTCGCCCAAACATTTGTAAATTAAAGTAAATACATGAGTTTTATCTTTTTGGGTGTTTGGTTTAACACTTAGTAAAATAAAATAAAATCTTAATGTATTCAAAACTTCCGCTTTTAGTTCATTTTCCGCGTAGAGTAAACCCACTCAAAATCAAGCGAAAAATAAATTCACCATTTGTGTATGCAGCTCATTTTGATCTGATGGTTGGGACCTTTAAGTATTCAAAATGCATCGATTTTACTTTACTCTACTTACACCCAATCAAATAAAAAAATAATTCCACTGCATTTACTTTAAAGACAATCAAATTGTAACAGTACAAACTCTTAACTATCGAGATATTGTCCACTTTGGCGTAAGGCCTCACGGTTTTATCCTGTTGGTGTAACTTCCCAGTAGGTCAGCCATCCCAAAATTGCTCCGGAATAAGCACGTTTAATTGGATAATTTTTTACAAAAATTCCAATCATTATACCAAAAAATGCCTCGATACTTAAAAATTTATCTTCTTTTAATTAAAAATTTCACACAAATAACCTCAAAATATTTATATTATATTACATTCACTTTACAGTAAACCAATCAGATCCTAAGTGAGAATATTTATCCAAATGGAAGAAAGCATTGTGAGAAATACAAGTCAAATTTCTCAACTGATAAAGGCAACACCATTAATTTATAATATCAAAAAAACAGATAATGCTCTTGATTAAATTAAATTATCCATTTACATGGCAAGCCAGTGGTTCATACCAAGTGGACCAAAATTCCACCGTTCAACACTGTAGGCCCCACAATTTGTTCAGACAAAGGCTCTTTGTTTATCGTCCAGGCGGTTGGTTGGTCCTCAGATCAGCCATAGCTAAAATAACTCTAACCGACATACTATTTTTCTTCATAATTTTTTATTTATTAACAGCAGAAAATTCATATAATTATAATTTGGTCCCACTTATGCCACGTCATACCGTTAACAATTTGTGAATGGATTTATAATATGAACAATAGTATGCTTTTGATACAATTTCAAATGTTAAGCTTTAGTACAACATGATGACATAATTAGGGTTATTTTAAAGGAAGGAATAGAACAAATGTTCACAGAGAACTGAGTGATTAATTTTATCTTAATATTATTTATAATTATTAAAATTTTATTGAATACAAAATTATATTAGGAGATTTACATATAAATCTTGAATTTCAATATATTTTTATATTTAACATTTAAATCATTATATTTGATATATATCATAATAATGTTGATAAAAAAATTTATAATAGAGAAGCCGCCTTCTCACATCCTCCATCCTCGACAAAAACTGCCATCGACAAATCCTTCCTCTATTTCATTCTCCTTTAACAACGAACTCAGTTCCTTTTTCCTTCTCCTCTTCTTTGCCTTTTGATATGTGTGGAATCTGATTGTGTTGATCAATTGGGTTGTTTTGTTGCCTCAAATCTCAAGTTTTCTGTACAACGTTCCGGCGCTGTGTACTCGAGCATCCAGGCGCTGTGTACCTGAGAGCCCCAGTGCTAAACGACAAAGAGCGGAGCGCCGCAGCAGTCTATATATGGCGCCGCAGTGGATCAAGACAGAGATTTGAGCGTCGCAGCGCCCCAAACTGGTGCCCCAACGCTGCGAGACGGACTGAACGATTTTCTTTGTCGTTTTTCTTAAGGGTTTGCATCCCTTGGGGTTATTTACTTGACTTTCTCTCGTATTTTGAGTAGTGTAGACATTGAGAATGATGTATGTGTGAAGAGAAACAAGGAGAGGGTGAGAGAGAAGAGAGATTTGTACTTATTTCTCCCAATTTTTATAGTGAATTTCTTCGTGTGGTGTGGCTCCATAGTTTTTTCCTAATTTGAGTTTTTCCATATTAAATCTTGGTGTCATTTACTTTCCACTACTTTTACTTCCTTGCTTGTTTCGTCATTGTGGTGTTTACTCCTCCTCATCCCCAACACCTTTATCTTCCGCTTATGTTGAAATTTGCTCACTCCATCGCCTTTGCTTAACAAAATTTATCATCTTTAATTTATAACAAATCAATTTATTTTCATGTTCACTACCTCTGTTAGATGCGGCTAAGGCATGTTCTTTTTGGTTAAAAGTAATCTCTTTAGTGTTTTAGGATAATACATTTGGAGATATTTATAAAATTTATTCATGGTTTAATGTCATGATATGGTTAATTAGACTAGATTGATTTTTAGAGTAACCTATACTGATTGGGTTTGCCTAACTACTTTTAACAAGTTATTTAGGGATTTATATAATTATATTTATAGAAATTGATTTAAAACCTTTTTATGTATGACCTCTGATTTGATTTTCACCTGATGCAAGTTAGTCAGATCTCAATTTAAGTTGAACTTTTTATATTGTTTGCCTCAAAGTAGCAATTATTTATTAAGGGATAAATGTATCTTTTTTTATTATGGGTGTTTGTTACTTGTATTAGGTTCCTAGATATTATAGGTTATTAGTCATGCTTTTAATACTTAATTATTGTTGTACATATGTAGTAGATCATGCACCCGAGCCAACTTTGCCTTGATTTATTAATGCATGGACTCTTATCTATTAAATTTAATCTGTTGTAATAAATCTAGTTCATACACATTAGTCTTATATATGTATTCCTAAAAATCATATTTTAAGAAGGCCGATGATAAATGATATGGTTACATAGGGATACATTTGAATGAAATTTTATTCATGATTGTTTGAGAGACACTTTTAATATCATTATATGAAAATCTATTGTAGGAATAATCACATGCTCCATTTACACATTGATGACATTGATAATTTGTTGATATGTAGTCACTCTTATTCTTTGGATTGTTCATGTTGCATGCCCGCCCCATCTCCAGGTTATTTATGCTTTAATAGATAAAAGTTAGTTGTTGAATTTGAATTCTTACTCACTTGTTCAGAACAAGTTCTACTGAAGTGCTTCATAGACTATCACCACATGAGTAGATTTATTAATAATAGGATATCATTTGGTATTTAAAGCTTTTTTAGTAGGTTATTTGTAGTTTTTTTTGGGTTTAGGTAATTTTATTTATGCAGTTGTTTCTTTTAATTTTGTTTTCACTTATTGTTATTGCTATTTTGTTAATGTATTCTCAATTTTGATTTATAATAGTGGAATGAAATCCTAACTTTTTTTTCGTTGTTTATTCTAATATATTCTATTTATATTACTTGTATATGAACTATTCTTTTTGCAAGTTCAAAAAGGATTTTCCTATATGTTCATTTAGTTTCGTTTTGCCGGCATGTACTACCTTCTGGACTTGGGGCATGATAAGCCTTATTGCTTTGTTGATTGGGAGAAATTATTCTGTGTGGATGTCGAAAGCCGTCCGGAGATCAACCAGAATGAGCCACGTCGGAACCGTGGCTTGGTAGAGCTGCGTTCGACGTCTGCACAGAATAATTTTTCGTTGAGGTGGTGTCATGCAATCAATAAGAAGTATGTATGTGTCTCCACTTAAATATGAGCGATAAAGTGCCTCCATGTAATCTTAGGAATTGATAATTGATTTAATGGAAGGTCTGGGAAGACATTGATGTGCAAAGCTTTATAACTAAAATTGTAGTGTATCCATTCCATTTGTGCTAAAAATAAAATAAAATATAACAAGTTACTGTGAAAGAAAAAAAGAATGAAGAGTTTTCAACTACCACACTCAAAAAAAATTTAGTAAAACACAAGCAACTTGCAAGAAGGCAACTTGAGCACATAGCACAAGGTACTATATGAGCAATGGATGGCAAATTCCTTCTTTTGTTGAAATATGATAAGTGATTGATTTGCAAAAGTGAAAAGTATCAATATGAAGTATTTTTAGAAAATATATTAAAAAGGAAAAAATGATAAAAAATACATGAACAATATACAGTATAAGCCTGATGATTTTTTTTTTTTTTTGTCATCATCATGATGAGCTATATCCAAATAATTTGGAATTGGCTTATTGAATTATTTTTCTCTATTCATTCCTATTAAATATTACAAACAAAGAGATAGGAGTAGTAAGGATTTAATTCAAGTGAAGTGTATTAAGGATGAAGATCAAAAAGTACTTTTCTTAGAAGATGATATTCAACAAAGGTGGATGAGATATTTTGATAAACTTTTTAATGAAGATTGTAGGAATACAATTGACTTTAGTGACCTTAGCATCCTAAATGATAATAAAGATTTCTGTTTTTATCGGCGTATTAGTAAAACCGAAGTTAGAGAGGCTTTAAAGAAAATGAAGTGTGGAAAAGCTGTTGGACCTGATGATATCCCAATAGAGATGTGGAAATGCTTAGGAGATGAAGGAATTTCTTGGCTAACTAAACTTTTTAATAATATTTTGAAGACTAAAAAGATGCCAGATGCGTGGAGAATGAGTGTATTGATTCCTATTTATAAGAATAAAGGTGATGCACAAGATTGTGCGAATTATAGAGGAATTAAGTTAATGTGTCACACTTTAAAACTATGGGAGCGAGTTATGGAGCGTAGGCTGCGGCGTGATACTAATGTTTCTCAAAATCAATTTGGATTCATGCCTGGTAGGTCTACTATGGAAGCCATACATTTATTGAGAGGTTTGATGGAGAAATATAGGGAGAATAAGGAGGATCTACATATGATATTTATTGATTTAGAGAAAGCATATGATAAAGTTCCAAGAGAAGTGCTATGGAGAGTTCTTGAAAAGAAAGGAGTTAATAATGCTTATATTCAAATCATTAAAGATATGTATGAAGGAGCTACTACTTGTGTTCAAACATAAGGTGGTTTGACCAAGTATTTCCCTATTTCGGTTGGATTACATCAAGGATCAGCTTTAAGCCCATATCTTTTCGCGTAGTCATGGATGTTCTCACTAGACATTTACAAGAGGATGTACCCTGGTGTATACTTTTTGCTGATGATATTCTTCTTGTTGACAAGACTAAAGAGGGAGTTGAAGGTAAACTTGAAGTCTGGAGATCAACCTTAGAGTCTAAAGGTTTTCGCTTGAGTAGATCTAAAACTGAATATATGGAGTGTAATTTTAGCAGTAATAGACCTAGTGAGGGGATTGTGACTTTGGGCGATCGAGTCATTAATAAGAGTACACGTTTTAGATATCTTGGATCTATTGTTCAGAGTGATGGTGAAATAGATGGGGATGTTATCAGTAGAATTCAAGTTGGATGGTTGAAGTGGAGGAATGCATCGGGCTTGTTGTGTGATAGAAAAGTCCCCCTTAAACTTAAGGGAAAATTCTATAAGATGGTGGTGAGACCTGCAATGCTTTATGGTGCAGAATGTTGGCCATTAAAAGAGAAGCACAATACTAAGTTATGTGTTGCGGAGATGAGGATGCTTAGGTGGATGAGTGGATTTACTCTTAGAGACAGGATACGAAATGAGCATATACATGAAAAGGTTGGAGTAGCTCCAGTGGAGGATAAGATTAGAGAGAGTCGCCTTAGATGGTTTGGTCACATAAAACGGCGGCCTTCCGATGACCCAGTTAGGAAAGTAGAGGTATTAGATTTGACTTATGTTAAGAAAGGTAGAGGTAGACCTAAAAAGACTTGGTTAGAAAATATTAGAAATGACCTTTCTCTATTAGATTTAAACGAGAATTTGACTTTGAACCGGACACAATGGAGAAAAAGGATTCATGTTGCCGACCCCACGTAGTGGGACAAAGGCTTGTTGTTGTTGTATTCCTATTAAATATTACATGGAATATTAAATATATATTTTTTTTCACACAATTTTATCCAAATTACCCTTGACCATCTCTTTTTCTTCCAAAATATTTCATACTAATTATATAAGCCATAAATAGTCACTTGTGTATTTTTTACCCTTTGTTGGATATGTTACAATTTATCGAAATTTCCTTTCACTTATCTTATCTTCCTCCAATAGGTGCTACTCCAACTGTCTATATGATATAATCATTTTCTACCATATCCTTCTTAGTTTTATCAAACATTTAGCCTTTAGCAGAAGAAAATTTGCATCTCTAGAAAATATCCACATGAAATGCAACACTCTCTTTAGACCATAAATAGAAAAGCAAGTTATAAGAAATTATATTGTAATGCACCAAACCTTTTTACAGAATGAATACAGAATCATACAAGCATACCTCTAGTAATGCGCGAAGGATAAATTTCAAAAGCCATCCTTTGAAGTTAAGCACCCTGATGCTGAACAACAAAGTGTGGAAATGTAATAGACAATCGAACTTTGAGTGGCTCATATAAATGAGGGCAAAAATTTCCATTTGGACTTTGTAGAATGACTAGCGGTCGCAGAATTATCCAAACAACAGAGCTTAAATCTTGCCGATCAAGAACTAATAACTAGAACTTGAGGACCCCATAAGTTTAAATCTTTCCGTGAGAGTCAAAAACAGAAGTGTTATTACTTATCTAATATGCTTCAAACCTTCCTATGAAGATATAGGATCATGACTAACTTCCCTCATGTCAAAATCTAGCACTTCGAGTATTCCATATATATCTTCTGTTTGTCAATGTCTTCAGTCTTCAACAATAAAGGCAATCATTCTCCTTTGACCTCAATCCAGCTCTTCTCAGGAGATTTCTTCACCCGGGGGACCCCATAAGTTTAAATCTTGCTGTGAGAGTCAAAAGCAGATAAGTGTTATTACTTATCTAATATGCTTCAAACCTTCCTATGAAGATATTACATGACTAACTTCTCTCATGTCAAAATCTAGCACTTCGAGTATTCCATATATATCTTCTGTTTGTCGATGTCTTCGGTCTTCAACAATAAAGGCAATCATTTCTCCTTTGACCTCAATCCAGCTCTTCCCAGGAGATTTCTTCACCCCATGACTTCTCATTGATCTTCGTAGTTTGGCTAAATCATCCCAGCAACCAGAAGAAGCATAAATGCTACACAACAAAATATAGGCGGCAGAACTATAAGGGTCAATGCATAAAACACTCTCAGCTGCTCTCTTCCCAATATCCATATTATTTTGAATCCTGCAGGCAGCTAACAAAGTCTTCCACATAATGACATCAGGTTCAATTGGCATCTTGTTAAGGAAGCTTTCAGCCTCACTCAATCTACCAGCTCGAGAGAGCAAATCAACTATGCATGAGCAATGTTCTCTTGTGGGAGAAATAGCATAAATGGTACTCATCATGTCGTAGTAATAGAGCCCGTCTTCTACCAGTCCAATATAACTACAGGCAGTGAGAACCCCTACAAATGTAACATGGTTTGGCGTAATCCCAAAGAACTGCATTCTCTTAAACAGCTCAAGAGATTCCCTTCCATGGCCAAATTGTGCATAGCCTACGATCAAACTGTTCCATGAGAAAACATCACAATCACTTCCTGTCAATGCAAACAAATTTCCTGCATGATTTAAGTTTCCACATTTTGCATACATATTAATCAAACCATTCCTAACCATCAGTGAATTCTCAAATCCATTTCTCAAGGCATGACAGTGAACTTGATTTCCCATGTCTAGCCAAGCCAAATCAGCAGAAGCACTAATTATACAATTGATTGTTATCTGATCAAACTCAATTTTCGAACTTCTCATCAGTCCACATAACCTAAAAACCTGAAGTGGTTGTTCGTGCTGTAAGCATGCAGTTAAAATTGTGTTCCAAGAAACAGTATTGCGAGTATCATTCATCTCTTCGAAGAGATTCATTGCAGTATTCAGGTCTGAGCATTTGGCATACATGTTTAGAAGGGCATTACAGACTGTAGTATTTCTGCCAAAACTCATCTTGAATAAATAAGCATGGAATAGTTGGCCTTGAACTAGAGATTGAGGGATCGTGCAAGCACAAAGCAAGCACCGAATAGTAATATCATCTGGTTCCAAACCTGAGAGTCTCATCTCTGAGAAAAATTGAACAGCGTCATCTGCAGAACCTCCAAAAGAAAATGCACCTATAACTGAATTCCATGAAACTAAATCAGGTACCTCAACCTGGTAGAATGCTTTCCTTGTGCAATTCAACATTCCACACCTTGCATACATGTCACTTAGAGAACAACCAGCGAATGCATTTTTTTCAAGACCAAACTTCGTACATAAACTGTGAATCTGCTCCCCATACCCCAATAGACTTATATTTCCACAAGCACTAAAAGCACTCCCGAAATGAAACTCATTGGGCTGATGAACCCCTGTGCTGATCATTTCCCTAAAAAGGTGCAAAGCTTCCATTTCATGACCTTGCTGAGCAAATCCAGCAATCATTGATCCCCAAGAGACTAAATCCTTTTCTGTAATCCTCTGAAACACCAAAAATGCATCACTAATTCTATCTGTTTTCGAATACATTGTAACTAGTGCATTCAGAACAGTAAGATCAGGTCCATTACCTAACTTTATGACATGACAGTGCAACTGCCTTCCCAACTCTACATCGAATAGGCTAGAACAAGATCGAACCATACTTCCCAACGAGAACTGATCCGGACGCAAGCCTGTATGAAGCATTGCTATGTACAACTCCACAGCTTCAATCTCTCTATTGCTTTGGGAATACCCAGAAATCATGGCGGTCCAAGAAACAATATTTCTCTCGGGCATAATGTCAAACAGTTGGCGGGCGTCATCCATGGCTCCACATTTGCCATACATGATGAGGATATGGTTGTGGAGGATGACATCGGAGATGACTTTGGAGGAGGAGAGGTGGCGGTGGACAAGGCGGCCATGGTGGATGGACTTGAGCTGGGCGCAGGCAACAAAGAGGTTGGCGTAAGTTCTACGTTGGAGCGTTTTGGATTCAATGGAATGAAAGGCGTATATGGCTTCTTTGAAGTGCTTCTGCTTGCAGAGTTCGATGATATTTGCTTCGCCGCCACAATAGCAATGGGAATTAAGCTCGACGTGCAGTGGCAATAAGGGGCGGGGAGAAGTGGAGAAAAGTAGCCGTTGAACCTTTCTTAATTTGAATATCATTATTTTTCTTCGCTTTTGATTAATGCATCTCGGTTTTCTTCAAATGTTCAGCTGTAATTTTCAAAGATCCCCTGCACTTTGGCAAATTTATATTTGACGCTATTTTATAAGTATGTATTAGTACTAATATTTGAAGTACATTTATATTTCTTAAGGCCTCGAGTAGTTTTTTTATCCAACAACTTGCCAATGACAACCTCGTCAATGAATAATTTTGCCATTAGATCCCTCAATGACAAGTCATCTCTAAGCTTACCAATATTATCAACTCAAATGAGAGGTAATTTATGGAGATTGATTAGATGGAAGAAGACATTATGAGAAAAAGAAAGGAACAAATAGAATATAGATAGAGGATATCACATTTAAGAAGGTGACTAAGTAATTTCGATAGCTTTAAATCGACATTTTTTCAATACTTAGCCATCTCATTGAATGTGAAATCCTCCTAATTCTAGCTCTCTCTGCCTCTAATCTATTTCCTTCATTATATCCTTCTCATTGGGGTTTCCAGCATCCTTAAGGTCACACAAGACTTTGTAAAAGCTAATGCATTGAGAATATCTCTACTAAGTTATCATTTCACAAGGATACCATTGCCCAAATGTAGGACAAAAAGGACAGCTCGGGGAAGAAAATTATGTGAAAATTGAGATTGCTAAGATTGATCACAAGTGGCTCTTTAAAATTACTTGGCAGAAAATGGAGTATTTTTCAAAGCACTTTTATGAGCTCTATTCCAAGATAAGAGTTGCGTTTGGGATAACTTTCTTATTGATTTCTAAAGCTGTTTTCTAGTAAAAAAAAAATGATCAAAAATTTTTTATACTACAAAATTACTTTAGAAAGCAATAAAAAAGTCATCCCGAAAGAAGCCTAGATCTCATCAGGAATATAATGATGTAGTTGCTTGAAACATAAATTGAAATTTTATTCACAGTTTATTATATTTGTTTCAAGTACTATAAACTCATATATATTATTAGATCAAACCGTGATAATTTATATTTTAATGAAATAAAAATTATTTTGCTTTACATGTATTGGATGGATGATTGTTCAATCACAACTTTGTAGCAAATTTCTCTCAACATTACAACATATGCTCCATCACAAAATGTCAATCATAACATTCTGACAAAAAATTTGTCACAAATAAGTTACAAATCAATGTCAAAATAATGAATAAAATATGGCCACAAAGTTGTTGCAAATCCATGTCAATGATTTTTGCAATAAAAAATTTTGATCGTAATATTTGTCACAAATTGATATCTTTGAACATAATAAGATATATTTGAAACTAACTCATATATTAATATGATGAGTAATGCATGTTGTTCGAATGTTTTTGAAGAAGATATATTATCGAACACATATATTTGTGAAATAGAAGAAACATCAAATGAAGAAATGACAAAATTTTATCCTCTCATTGCATTGATGAGTCTTCTTGAGAGGTTGCAAGAGACAATCAAAGTTATGAGTAAGTTACACAGTTGATGAACTATAAAGTTAAATTTAACATGTTGGATGCTTAGTTTGATAAACTTAGGATTCATTTGAGACGGCTTTCTTACTGCTTCTTACAACAACTCTTTGCACAAAAAAAAACTGTTTTAAGAAACAGTAAGAAAGTCATCCCAAACGAAGCCTTAGTAAGGGATGCATTTATGGCTTTGGAGGTCGTTTTGAGTTCGATCCCATCTAGTAACTATGGATGTCACAAAGATCTGAAGAGCAATCGATAATGCAATAGCAGGTCAAGGCAATCATGTGATCAATGTTAAAAGAGCTACAATATAACAAGGTTTTCTGCGCAAATCCGCAAAGTAATGGACGATGATGATTAGAAGTTTTAATAATTGTATTTAAACTTTCTTATATATATTATCAATAAATGCCTATTTTGATGAAGTTTGTGACCATTGGGGTTGTCACAAAAAGACTTCTCTCCTATAGTGAATGTAATTATCTTTAATGATGAACTTAATTATTTTTAGGTTTCATAACAAATAATATTTATTAAAATATACAATTTTAGCATTTGGAATAAATAATGTGCAGGTTAAAGTTTGTCACTTGTTTATTTATTAAATTACTTTCTTAATTTAATATATTTTATTGATTTTGTAAAAGTAGAAAAATCAACTAATAATTAAAAATCAAAATTACTGCTCAAAATAGAAGATGTACTTTAACAATAAAACCAAAACAAACAACTAAGATTAATTTTGTTCAATTTCTTAGTTTTATCCAAATAATATATAACTAAAACTTATAAAACTAGAAAGTCATATATTCAAAAGCAGCTTTTATATCAACTATCTTCTAAGGCTTCATTTGTGATAGCTTTTTTGCTGCTTTCTAAAAAAGCTTTCTAGCACAAGAATGTAAGAAATTTTTGTACTAGAAATCCGTTTTAAAAAGCAGTAAGAAAGTTGTCCAAAACGAAGCATAAAACTCTCATCTTAGCAGCTATATGAGTTTGCGCTTGTTTGTTATTGACATGAAACTCCTCTTGGGAAAAAAGGCTTAGCATTCATTTGGGACAACTTTCTTATTATTTCTAAAGCAATTTTTTAATACAAAATTTTTTTGAGCTAGAAATTTTTGTACTAAAAAGTTGTTTTAGAAAGCAGTACAAAAGTTATCCCAAACGAAGCCTTAATCTTCACATTCACATTTCTTCAAACTACATATTGTATAAGATAGTTTTCTCCAAGGTTGTGAAAACCGGACCGGACAATGAACCGGAAGAAGGAGAGGTTCACGGTTCGACCGGTCGAACCGAGGTCGAACCGGATGATGTAATAAATAATAATTTTATTTAAATTTAATAAAATTACACTAATAATAATCTTATCATTCCAAATATGAGAAAAAAACTAAACAGAATAAATCTTATAATTATAAGAATTTACATTAATAATAACATTCTAATTTTTATTTTATATGATTAAGTATACTTTACATATGATTAAATATGGTAATTTTTATGTTACTAATTTATATTAAATATTTCATATAAATTTAATTTTAATATAAATTTATAAATTTAATATAAATTATTATTAACTTTGTTATATGATTAAATATATTTTACTTCTATATCAAATTTATTTTAAAACTTTATATCTAAAAATTAGATATGTAAAAATAATTTATCATTAATAAATAGATAAAATTATTTTTTATAATGTGTAAATAAATAATTTATTATTATTAACTAATAAATAAGATCATTCATATTATAAATAATTAATTAAAAAATCTGTTTAAAAAATAAATTGCATAGATGTTATATATGTTATGAGCTTGTAGCCTTATACATCTCTCAACTCTTCTCTTTAGTCCCACATCACCTGGATATTCTTTATTGCTATTGTTTATATAGCTTTTGAGTTTCCTTGTGTTAAGAGATCCCATGGAGTGGTGGGCCATGTGAAGATGTTTCATGAGGGTTTGATTAAATACATATAATATTTATTATAATTCATTTATTTATTTAATCTTTAATAATAAATATCATTTATTTAATTTTAATTATTATTATTATTTAAAAAGCATGTCAATTGAACCGGACCGGTTCGGCGATTCGCCGGTTGAACCGGCGGTTCTTAACGGTTCAAAACGGTTCTATGCAGAGGCGGTTTTCAGGCTGAACCGGAACGGACTTGTGGCTGGTTCACGGTCGAATCGGTCGAACCGGCCGGTCCGGTCCGATTTTTAAAACATTGGTTTTCTCACCATATAGATGTTAAGGCTATGATGTTAGGAGATAACATCCTTTTAGAGGGGGATTGAATTGCCATGTTCTAAAATCTAATGAAAGAATTGTACTTGTTGCGTCCTGGAATATTTGCAGTGATAGAGAAATATAAAGTTTATCGTCTTAGCTTTATACGAAGATTCAACATACTAGCAGATAAAAGAGAGGGTGTAGCGTTCATAAGATACACCAGAGTTTTTATGTGAAAATCCCTGAAAAGGGGGAAAAACCACAGCCTGGCCCAATCTGAATGAATCTACTAGTATTTGCAGTCGATTACAAATAAGGCTCTTCCTTGCGGGAAGGCCTTGGCTTGATGTAGCAAATATATATCATATAGAGTGCATTACATGGTGAAAATTAAAAGAATCAGTATTGACATGTTTGTTTGGTCGATAGGTGACGGAGGTTAGAATAATGGTAGTCAGGTGACGGTGGTCAAAAGGACCGTAGTCGGTAGGTGACTGAGGTTGAAATGACCGCTGTCAGGTGATGGTGGTTGAAAGGACCATAGTTGATGAGTGATGGAGGCCGGAAAGATAGTTGTCTATTGACGGAGGTCAGAAGGACAGTAGTCTGGCAACGGAGGTCAGAATGATCGTAGTTAGTGGGCGACAATGGTCAGAAAGATCATTGTTTGGCAACAGAGGTCAGAAGGACCGTAGTTTGGCGGCAAAGGTCAAAAGAACCGTAGTCGGCGGGCGACGGAGGTCAGAAGGATCGTAGTCTGGTGACAAAGGTTAGAAGGACTGTAGTCTGCGTGCGACAGAGGTCAGAATGATCATAGTCTGGCGACAGAGGTCGAAAAGACTATAGTCGGCGAACAACAGTGGTCAAAAAAGACTGTTATCTGGTGATGGAGGTCGGAAGAACCGTAATCTGGAGACGGAGGTTGAAAGGACCGTAATCTAGCGATAGAGGACAGAAGGACCGTAGACGGATGGCGACAGTAGTGAAAAAAACTGTTGTCTGGCAACGAAGGTCGGAAGGACCGTAGTATGGTGACGGAGGTTGGAAGGACCGTAATTGATGGGCGACAGTGGTCAGAAAGACTATTGTCTGGCGATGGAGGTCGAAAGGACCATTGCCTGGCGACGGAGGTCGGAAGGATCGTAGTTTGGCGGCAGAGGTCTGAGGGACCATAGTCGGTGGGTGATAGCAGTCAGAAAGATCATTGTCTGGGAGACGAAGATCGGAAGGACTGACGGAGGTCAGAAGGACTATAGTCGGTGGGCAACAGTGGTCAGAAAGATTGTTGTCTGGCAACAGAGGTCGAAAGGACTGTTGTCTGGTGATAGAAGTTGGAAGGACTGTAGTCTGGTGACCGGGTGGAAGGCTGATGTCAGTCAGTGGCCGAGCAAAAGTCCGACATCAGTTGGTGGCCGGGCAGAAGTCCGGCGTCAGTCGATGGCCAAGCAGAAGTTTGGCGTCAATTGGTGGCCGGCAGAAGTACGTCATCAGTTGGTGGCCGGGCAAAAGTCTAGCATTAATTGGTTGCCGGGCAGAAGTCCACTGTCAGTCGGTGGCCAGGCAGAAGCCCGACGATAGTCCGGTGACGGTCAGTGGTCCGACGGTAGTCGAGGAGGAGTCTGATGGCAAGAAAACTTTAGTTTCTCTTTCTTCCTTCTCTTCGTTGCTTCTCCTCCTTTATCCCTTCCTTTCTATGAAATTTAGTGTCATTGGGTTCGTCTTTTCGAGACATTCAATTCAACTTTAAGTTTGCTGAAATATGAGTTCATATGGTCCCAAATTTAATTTAGAAGTTTCCTGTTTAATTTTGCTTCAAGATTCATGCCACTCAAGTTTAATTTTTGAGGATATGTTAGTACTTAATCTTAATTATCTCATCATCAAATTCAACATATTAGAGCCAACTAAACATTCAAAATTCATGAAAATATTTATGCAATCATTCACATTTCATAGAAAAGAAATATATACAATAATCTAGTACTAATACATCATCAAAAAATTATCTTGATCGGGTACAAATCTCGAAGCAAAATCAAGTTGGAAACTTTCAGAATTGAAATTGGGATCGTCTGAACTTCGATTTCAGCAAACTTACAGTCGAATTGAACGTCTTGGAAATACGAACCCAACGCCACCAAATTCGACTTAATTCAAGCCCAAATGGGTCCAAATCAAGGACCCAAAGCACTGTTGAAAGGTTCAAACCACAATTTGGATTACCAAACGGTTTCTAATCATGACATGCTTATAGTCGAATCGAGCGGCTCGACACGAGGCGAATCCAACAAGCTGAAGATTGCAAAATTATGATATCATTAAGATATTCAAATGTCCAGTAAATAGTCCACGATCAAGGGATTCAACATCGGCCGTCCATCTAAACCACTACCAAATTATCCTTAATCTTCCTCTTATTTATGGGCCATGCCACTCTAAGAAATCTATAAATAGAGCCCCACTTTCTCTTAAAAAGGGAGACCCCTAAGCCTAAGGCGAAAAGAGAGAGATCGGAGATCGCTCTTGCCTCCTTGCCTCCTCGACAATGGCTGGAGTTCAATCGGACCACCACATGAGGCCCAGACTTCTATAGGACCGGACCACCACCTGAGAGCCAGACTTCTGCTGGATCACAACCTGAGGCTCGGACTTCTGCCGGACCACCATATGAGGCCCGGACTTATGTTGGACCATCACCTAAGGCCCAGACTTCCACCGGACCACTACCTGAGGCCCAAACTTCTGCCGGATAATCACCTGAAGCCCGGACTTCTGCCGGACCACCACCTGAGGTCTGGACTTCTGCTAGACCACCACCTGAGGCCCAGCACCTGCCAGACCATCGCATGACACCCAGTCTTCTACCAGACCACCACCTGAGGCCAAGACTTCTGCCGGACCACCACTTGAGGCCCGAACTTCTGCTTGACCACTACCTGAGGCCCGAATTTCTGCTAGACCACCACCTGAGGCCCGAACTTCTGCCAAACCACCACATGAGGCCCAAACTTCTGCCAGACCACCACCTAAGTCCCGGAGTTCCGCCGGACCACCATCTGAGGTCTGGAGTTTCGCTGGACCACCACCTGAGGCTCGGAGTTCCACCGGACTACCACCTGACACCCAGAGTTCTACCAGACCACCACCTGATGCCGGAGTTCCGTTGGACCACCACTTGAGGCCCGGACTTCTACCGGACCACCACCTAAGGCCCGGAGTTCCACCGGACCACCACCTGGCACCCGAAGTTCCGCCAGACCACCACCTGACGCCGGAGTTCCGTCAGACCACCACCTAATACCTAGAGTTCTACCAGACCACCAAATAACTCCTAGACTTCCATCGAACCACTACCTTATGACTACGATCTTTCTAACCCATGTCTCCTGCGGACTACGGTCCTTCCGGCCTCCATCACCAGTTAACGGTCTTCCTGACCTCTGTCTCCTACCGACTACGATCCTTCTGACCTCCATCACCAAATAGCAGTCTTTCTAATCCCTGTCTCCTACTGACTACGGTCCTTCTGACCTCCGTCGCCTACTACGGTCCTTCCGACCTCCGTCGCCCGACCAACTAAGGTCCTCCCGGCCTCTGTCATCGGACTACGATCTTTCTGACCTCCAAACGCCTGTCAACTATAATCTTTTCGACCTTCATCATCTATCGACTATGGTCCTACCGACCAAACAAACATGTCTATGTTGATTATTGTAATTCTCACCATGCAATACGCTCTATATGATGTATATTTGTGACATCAAGTCAAGGCCTTCTTCTAAGGAAGGGCCTCCTTTGTAATCGACTACAGATAATAGTGGATTCATTTAAACTAGGCCAGGCCCCATGGTTTTTTCTATTTTCAGAGGTTTCCACATAAAAACTCTGGTGTCTCGAATGAATGTAACACCCTCTCTCTTATCTGATTGTGTGCTGGATCTTCGTACAAAGCTAAAATGTTATATATTCTCTACCACCACGAATACTCCAGGATGCAACAAGTATATTTTTTCAATTCATCAAAACTTATACATGATTAACTAGATTATAAAAAGAACACATTTAAAATGAACGTACCTCTAGCCAAACTTTAACTTTACCAACTTCTCATCTACTCGACTTCAACTTTACCTTTTCCTGTAGTGACATGTAAATATAAAAAATGAGCATGCTTAGTCGAAAAGATCGTAGTCAGGTGACGGTGGTCGGAAGAACTGTAGTTGTGGGTGACGGTGGTTCAAAAGGACCATAGTCGACAGGAGATGGAGGTCAGAAGGACCGTAGTTGGCGATGGTGGTTGGAAAGACCGTAGTCAGGCAACGGTGGTCAGAAGGACAGTAGTATGACAATGGAGACTGAAAAGATTGTAGTCAAGTGACAGTGGTCAGAAAGACCGTAGTTGGTGGGCGACAGAGGTCGGGAGGAACTATGACAGTAGTCGACGAATGGGTGGAAGTCTGTTGGTGATTGACGAATGGGCGAAAGTTTGACGGTGGTCAGGAAAAACTCCCGCAATGGTTAATGAACGGGTGGAAGTCCGACGATGATAGAGAAGAACTCTGGTAGTGGTCGACGAACCGGCGGAAGTTCGACTGTGGTTGGGAAGAACTCCGGTGGTGGTCAACGATGAGGAAGCTCCCAATTTCTTCCCTTCTCTTTCTCCTCCCTCTCATGAGAAGAATGGGGAATATTTATAGTTTTTTGAGAGTGGCATGGCTTGTAAATATGAAAAAGATTAAGGTCAAGATGTAAGTGGTTTGAATGGACAGCTGATATTAATCCCTTTGATCATAGACCATTTATAGATCAATTGAATGGCTTAATGATATTAGAATTTGACGATCTTGGGCTCGTTGTATTTATCTCATCGAGTCGCTCGATTCGACTATAAGCATGTCATATTTGGGTGTCATTCAATCATCCAATTAATGCTTTGAAGCTTTTAAAAATACTTTAATCCTTTGATTTGAACCCATTTGGGCTTGGATTGGACCGACTTTGATGTTGTTGGGATCGTCTCTCTAAGATCTTCAATTTGACTATAAGTTTATTGAAATCAAAATTTGGATGGTCCCGATTTTAAATTTTGAAGCCTCAATCTCATATTTACATCGAGATTCATGCCCGATCAAGGTGAATTTTTGGTGACATATCAAACGTGAAAAATCTAAAATCAGGAAAAAACCATGGAGCCACTCCACACCAAGAAATTCACTGAAAATTTGAGAGAAATAGTACAGATCTATCTTCTCTCCTTCCCTCCCTCCTCTCTCTCTCTCTCTCTCTCTCTCTCTCTCTCTCTCTCTCTCTCTCTTTCTCTTCACTCTAGAACCATTCTATCACTAGAAAAAATAAAGGGAAAATGCACTAAAATCACGAAGGGATGCAATACTTAATAAAAAATGAGAAAGAAAACTATTTAACCTGCCTTGCAGTGCCACGATGCTACGTTTGGAGAGCTGTGGTGCTCAACTCTCTGTCTCCAGTCAACCTAATAACGCAGCAGTGCAGGAATCTAGAGTGCCATAATACTCCCTAATAGCACTACAGTCCTAGGGTTTGGAGCATCGCAACGCTCCACTCTATCTTCCTCCAACCATATAATATAGCACTATAGTGCTCAAATACACAACGTCACAGTGCTATGCAATTGCACAAAAAAGAAATATCTTTGCACCCAAACTCAAGCAAGGGGAGGACCCTGTTGACCTCACTTTTGTATGAGGTTAGAAGCACAATCTCAATCGCAAAACTCAAAACCAATTTCAAATCTAAATTCAATCTCAAAAACCAAAACCAAATTCAAAATCTCAAATCCAATCCAAATCTAAATTTAAATCTCAAATCCAAAATCCAAAACCAATTTAAAATCCAAATTAAAAATCTAAAATTCAAAACCAAATTCAAATCCAATAATTAAATCTAAAAAATCTAAACTCAAAACCAAATCTTAAAGCCTTGGATTTTCTCCCATTTTTAGGGAATTTTCAATTAATCAAAAACCCTAGTTGAAGCCTTTACATTTGTGAGCGAGCATTTGCATATTGATTAGGCATGACTCTAGGGTTAACCTAAATATTTTGGAGGCATCCAAATCATAAAACTCAGCATATTCCAAGCAAGCAAAATCTCTAAATATTTATAGTCTATGCCACTAGATATAGTATATTATGAAAATTAACCTTGGAGGCCTCCCAAAATTCATTGAGCATGATCATGATCATTAACATGATGCATTGAACCAACATTGAACCTTTGGTGGACCTTAGTTTACCATGATTGACCATAAAATCATTCAAGTCCTAAAACCTCAAAACCTTTTAAACTTGAATTTCCCTTTAACCTCTGACTCAATCAAATCAAACCTTAAAACCACTTCCAATATATCCCAAATATGATTTGGAGTGCATTGAAACCCGAGTCATGGTCAACCTAGGTTGACCAAGTCAACCTAGGTTGACCAAAAGGCGCCTTAAGCCTTTAAACTTGTATTTCATGCATGGAGACCTCACCAAACCTTAAGACCACCTCCAATAAACTCAAAATGACATTTAGAATGAGTTGGATCCAACCCCAACCTATGGTCAACTCTAGTTGACCAAGTCAACATAGGTTGACCAATTAACCTTAAGGGCACTTAAACATGCTTTTCAAATCTAATGACCTCCCCACTACATGAAACCTATTCTAACAAGTTTTAAATCATGTTTGGAATGAGTTGGACCCACTGACCCCTGATCAAATTCGATTAACCAAATCATGCAGAAATCTTTAAAAATTTAAATCTAATGCTCCAATTCTTACACAACCAAATTAACCCATAAGGACAGTCCATTGGGTCCCCAAGGGTCACCCAAAAAAGTTTCAGCCCTAGGGCCCACTTGGTTTAGCCATATGGCTTGAACCAAATGAACCCAAAAGGGTTTTCTTGAACCAAAACTCAAACCTTCTCAAATCAAATTACATAAATTCTTAAATTAGGTGCATCAATCCCTGTCAGCCCAGCCCATGGGTTGACCTTGGTCAACCAATTGGGCTAACCCAAACCTCCCAAAACCTAAATTTTTTGAGTCCATTAGCAACCCAGTCCACATTTGATTCTGTAAACCATTGAATTACATTCTAGAACCTTCATCGCACATGCCATATCAAGCTCCAGCCATGTGGATGGCTGATGTGGCAAGAATCTTCAAAATAACCCCCACATAATAATTGGTTCGGTTATAACTTCCCCAATAATATACCACATGACTTGTACTTTCTTGAGTGAGCTATCTAGCCCCTATTGGTCAGACCTTAACTGATTTGGATTCCTTAGGTGGCAACACTTGGCCACAATTGAGTATGCATATATCTTTTTCTATCCTATAAGTGCCCCTCATTTTTCTAAAGGAGGAGTTGGTTCATTGCATTCTTTAGCTTCATAGGAACTCCCCTAAGTCCTTCATAACTTTCCCAGCGCTCTCCAACTCCAGAAATCTTCAAGTGAGGTGTTTAAAGAGTAAAGAGAGAGAAAAACTTCCAATCTAAACAACTTTCCATCCAATGCTTTTTATACCTTGAGGTCTTCAAGGAAGATCAAGAGGAAGTCTCTAGGAGTCCATAAAGTTCAAGAACAAGAAGTTTCACCATCTGGATTGAGGTGTTTGCCCAACCCTAGTTTAAAACTTTAAATTAAAATAACTTTTCGTAAAGTACTTTTCATAGCTTCCAAACACTCCACCACTTTTCATCTGAGTGTAGGAAAGCTATGTTTCAAATTTTATTAGATTTGGATGAGTATATAAAAAGTTTAGGCAATTCTTCCATTTCTTCAAATTTGTTTTGCATGAATATCAGTTGATCTCAGCCGTCAGATCATGCGTGTATCGAATCCAACGGCTGAGATCTAGCCAAATCACGTATTTTATCCAAGCCATTAGAGTGGCTATTTGCACAAGATCTTGTATGACGGGATCAGGAGTGTTGATCCCAAATCACATAGGATCAATGATCCTGATTAGTCGCCTATGTGTTTAAGTGAACGATGCAACCAACGAGCAGCTAACGCCTGTGACCATCGCTAATCTAATGATAAAAAAATGCGTGCATTATGATAAAAAAATGCGTGCATTATGGGAAACGATTGTCGTCGTCAGGAAAATTTGATTTAAATGCTTAAAATAATTCAAAAAATTTTCTAAACTTCAAAATTTCACCATAATTCCATTTCTTATTCAATTTTTGAGTTCTTGGGCTTATTGAATTAACTTGACCCCAATTTTATTTTAAAAATAATTATAAAGCATTTTGACCACTGTGTATAAAGTAATTTAGGTTTGAATACGCACTAATTTTCTTTAATTACGCCCTATTCATTGGACCAATTGTGCTCAAATTTGGACAGTGAATACTAGGGCATGTGTGCTACATATCCTAATTTTTTTTAGCCTTGATGATCAATGGAATTATGTTAATTGAATTTTCAATTTATGGGTTACAATTTGACCCAAAAATTTAAAAATTCATTTTTTTCTTTTTTCTTTTTTCTTTTTTTTTATAATTGAAAATTCATTACTTATAATACACACATAATTATGGCTTGAAATTTTTGTGGTTTGTTTATGTTCATGCAAGGCCTAGAATGCCATTGATTTTACCTCAATCTAAATAGTAGATTGCCCAAATTAAATTCCTAAATGTATAGTTACATTTACTTTGGAGATCAATTGTGAAGCCTAAGGAGACTTTGATGGCTTCAATTTTTGTGGGTTTGAAGCACATGTTCAGATGAACATATGTTTCAAATTTTATTGGAATTGGAGTTCATTTGGTTAGTCAATTCGTAAACTCAAGTTTTATATGTATAATTGACCTAAAATTTTCTTTAATTCATAATAATTCCAAATAAAATACTAAAATTATATTTTAAGCTTCAAGATGCTCAAAATTAAATGCTTAATAGAGAAAAATTAAGAGCCCCTTGAAATTCCTTAAAAATTAAAACAGAACCATTAAATGATTAAAAAATAATAAGAATCTAAATAACCATTGAAAAATCAATAATAAAATACTTAGAAAAAAACTTTCATATCCTTATATTTAACTCTTTTTAGGAAGGCAAAACTGTATTGGACTGAAAGCTTAAGGACTAAAATACTTAATTAAAATGTAAGAACTTTATGCAACCTGTCTATCCTAATTTTGGCAGATTGGTAGCATTATAAATATGAGCCTAGGACTTGCTAATTAATGATTTTTAGAACTTAGAAGCCTTTGAGCATTATGTTCTTTAAAATATAAAATTAAATAACTTCAATAATCAGAACACCGTACCCACAAAATAAATCTAAATTTTTAAAACATTAAAACTTAAATTCAAACCAACCTTCAATGATCTTAAGCAAATAAATTCAATTATAGATAATTTCAAATCAATAAAACTTAGGATTTAGCCAAGCAACACAGATATGTACACACAATTTAGATAGTTTTCTAGGGCAACCAACTCTAACCTAGACTAGGTTAGTGGTTTGGTATAATTTGCTTGGAATACCTTGCTTTGAGGGTGCTCATATTGTGAAACTCCTTAAGTGAAAGAAGCTAAACTCTTAAAAATTGAGGTACCTTTTGGTGTAATGATTAAAATTTTATTAAGAAACTTCGCAATTAAGCGTGCTCATCCCCAGATAATTTTGGGATTGGTGACCCACTGGAAAGTTACACCAACAGGATAAAACTGTGAGGCTCTTAGGCCACAGCGGATAATATCTTGATAGTTAAGAGTTTGGACTATCACAAATAGTATTAAAGCAACACACCAGCCGAAAGATGGGAATTAAATGCCATATAAGATAAAGTGCTACGTCATGGGAGCCATCTCTTGAATCCTATATGGAACAAAGTGCTATGTGACGTGAGCCACCACTTGAACTTGTAGGGGCCACCTCTAGAATCCTATATGCGTGGTGAATGATTCTGGGATAATGATACTGACGAGAACGTCAATTACTTAAGTGGGGGAGATTGTGAAACCCCTTAAGTAAAAGAAGTTAAACTCTTAAACATCAAGGCGCCTTTTGGTATAATGTCTGAAATTTTTGTAAGAAACTCCATAGTTAAGTGTGCTAATTCTGGAGTAATTCTAAGATGGGTGACCTACTAAAAAGTTACATGAACATGACAAAATCTTTATGCCCTTAGGCCAAAGCAGACAATATCTCAATAGTTAAGAGTTTAGGATGTTACACATATTTTGTGTGTTATGTTTTGTACTATGGATGTTATATTCATGCATTTTATACACCTTATTTCATAGTGCACTTGACTTGTATAAAATTATGTTATTGCTATTCAAGTGAAGATTCAAAGTAGAATGTATCTAGGATGCTTGTAAAAATAAAAATAGAATGTATCTACGCTGCTTGTAAATGTCAATGTCAATGTATATGTAAGAGCTTAGATTATAAAACTAGCTTGAGTTGTAAATTGCCAAGAGTTGTTAAATATTTATAAAATGATTGTGTATATGTATTTATAGGTTGCACAAGGAAATAATTCTTCTTCCTTTGAAGATTATTATCTTTTTGAAATTCTATAGAAGATCCAGGAGCTAGAAGATTTGAGGACTGAAATAAATTAATCATATTCAAATCTACATTATAGAGTAAAAATTCAAACCTATTGTAGTGGAGCTTGGCCACATTACTTTTTAGTAGATCTTGAGTTGTACTCTATTTTAAATCAATGAATAAAAATTTTATTTATATTGCTTCATAAATCATACATTATGCATTGCGCTAGATAGGTGTGTCTACATATTAAAGAAATCTTGATTAAATTTTAAACTACATCTTTGATTTCTTCGGAATAGAGCCTTCCTTTCTTGCATTCATAAGACGATTGATTGCTTTAGAATGTTAGCTGATAACTCACTCCAGACAAGTATTAGTTTAAGATATATACACAGCTCTTTAAATCACTCCCCAAGAGGGTTATCTAAATCTCTGAATCTAAATTCAAAATCTAAACCAATCCTTAGATTTCATAAACTCCAATCCTTGAACTCAAATCCTTAATCAATTCTTTAAATTTTTGAAAAGTCTATTCTTTACTTTAATCAAGAACATACTATTCAGAGATGTAATTAACTATAGAGGCTTGCCTCTATAAGGAGTCTAAAACCCAATATAAAATAAGCCCTGGTTTAGTTTACTATAGGAGGGGAAGATTTTGTGGATGCAGACTTAGCTTTAAATATTAATTTAGTTTCATAATCAAAATGATAAGTGAATATTTATTTTATCCTTTGGGATGAATTGAATATTCCTTATGATGTTTGATTGTGAAAATAAATATATTGGTTTAGTTTCATGATCAAAACGATAAGTGAATATTTTTTTTATCTTTCTGGATGAATTGAATATTCTTTACACTATGTTTGCTTATGAAAATAAATTGAGTTTTTTTTTTTTTAAATGATAGTGAAACATTAGTTTGTCTCTAGAGATGATATAATGTCAATATATACATATTTGATAAAAGAAACATTTAAGGCAAATCATACAACAAACATAAAATTTGTTCACATACCCCTTGCAACCCCCCAGTGAGCTAGATCGATGGAATTGAGATCCAAGGCAACATTACAACTCGATTGATCAACACAATGAATTTGCACATAAAACTAACATTAATATCATCCATTACATTTTTTTTTGTTTCTTTTTTGTACAACTTTTCTTTATCTCTCGCTAATAAAAATTGGTTAATTTTTTTGTTATTTATATGCAAATTACATTTTTGTTTTTTTTAATACTTGTATTCAAATAGTTTAATCAATGATGTTGGCTAGATTTGGCTGTCATATGTTTCAAAAAAATTATGAATCTATCATGAATAATGGGTAGATTCACAGAGGGGCATGAAAGTATATCCTCCTCTAACATTTTAAAATATTGTTATGCATTATATATATTATTTATTCAAATATAATTTTTAAGAAATACTTAATTTATGCCTCTTTACAAAATTATAAAATTTAGAATTATATATATCTATTAGAAAATATAGATGACATTTTTATAATAGCTATTTTACACCTCTAATAAGAAATTGTTTTGGCTATGCCACTAATGTATTATGATTATTTACTCTATCCTTTCTAGTTAGAATATATTATTGTGTATGAGTATTTGATATATATGATCATGTATGAGCTGTAAAAATGTCATTAATATTTATATTCATTTAAAAATAATTATCATTACTTCCTAAAATATTCGTGGTGATAGAAAAATATAAAGTTTAACATCTTAGTTTTGCACAAAGATCCAGTGCACAATCAGATAAAAGAGAGGGTGTAGCGTTCATAAGAGACACTAAAATTTTTACGTGGAAAACCCTAAAAAGGGGAAAAATCACGGGGCCTAGCCCAGTTGGAATGAATCCACTAGTATTTGCAGTTGATTATAAATAAGGCCCTTGCTTATGGGGAAGGCAATGGCCCGATGTAGAAATTATACATTATATATAGTGCATTACATGGTGGGAATTGGAAGAGTTATTATTGACATATTTGTTTGGTCGACAGGACCTTAGTCGATGGATGATGGAGGTCAGAAAGGACCGTAGTTGAGTGGCGGTGGTCGAAAGGATAGTAGTAAGCAGGTGATGGAGGTCAAAAAGGCCATTGTCTGGCGACGAAGGCCAGAAGGATCGTAGTCTGGCGACGGCAGTTAGAAGGACTGTAGTCGGTAGGCGATGGTGCTCAGAAAGATCGTTGCCTAGTGAAGGAGGTCGAAAGGACCATAATTGGCTGGCGATAAGGGGTAAGAAAGACCATTGACTGGCGATAGAGGTCGGAAGGACGGTAGTCAGCGATAGTGGTCAGAAGGATCATTGTCAGCGGGCGACATTGGTCAAAAAGACTGTTGTCTGGTGACAAAGGTCGGAAAGATTGTTATTTGGTGATGAAGGTCGGAAGGATCATAATCGGTGGGTGATAGGGGTCAGAAAGATCATTGTATGGCAACGGAGGTTGGAAGGACCGTAGTCGGTGGGCGGCAGTGGTTAGAAAGACCATTATATTGCGACGGAGGTTGGAAGGACCATAATCGGCGGGGGATAAGGGGTCAGAAAGATGGTTGTCTGGCGACGTAGGTTGGAAGGACCGTAGTCGGAGGGCGATAGTGGTCAAAAAGACCTTTGTCTGGCGACGGAGGTCAGAAGGACCGTTGTCTAGCGATTGAGGTTAGAAGGACCATAGTCGGTGGCCTGGTGGAAGTCTGGCGTTAGTCTGCTGCCAGAAAAAAGTCTGGCATTAGTTGGTGGTTTGGCGGAAGTCCGGCATTAGTTGGTGGTCGGGCGAAAGTCTGACGTCAGTCGATGGCCAAGTGAAAGTCCGGAGTCAGTCGGTGGCCAGGAGGAAGTCCAACAATAATTGAAAGTCAGTGGAAGTCCGGTGTCAATTGGTGGTCGAATAAAAGTTTGACGTCAGTCGATGGCCGAGCAGAAGTCCGGCGACAGTCGGCGGTCCGACGGTGGTCGAGGAGTATGGTGGCAAGAGAGCTCTAGTTTCTCTCTCTTCCTTACTTCCTCCTTGCTTCCTCTCTCTTTCTATAAGGAATGAGGGGTATATTTATAGTTTTCTGAGAGTGGCATAGCCAGTAAATAGGAGGGAGATCAAGGGTAAGTTGGACCGGAGTGGTTTGATGGGACGGCTGATGTTGATTTCCTTAATCATAGACTGTTTAACGGGGATTTAAATGTCTTAATGATATCAAAATTTGACAATCTTGGGCTCGTTAGATTCGTCTCGTCTAGCCGCTCCATTTGGCTATCAACATGTCACATTTGGTCATCAAAATTATGGTTTGAACCTTTTAAATAAGCTTCAGGTCTTCGATTTGGACCCATTTGGGCTCAGATTGAGTTGAAATTTCTGTCTTTGGGTTCATCTTTTCGAGATGTTCAGTTCGATTATAAGTTTACTGAAATCGGAGTTCATATGTTCCCGAATTTAGTTTCGGAAGCTTTCAACTCAATTTTGCATCGAGATTCGTGCCTGATCAAGATAGTTTTTTTTATGATATATCAATTATAATTTATAAATGCTTTATAATATCATTAATAACTCATTTTTATTTAATTTCAAAATATTTGCAAGCCTATGAATTTTAAAATTTTAATTATTTTCTCATGCAATGAGTTTCAAATATTGAGAAATATTATTGAATGAGATCAATGATCATAAAATAATCTTGAAATAATAATGTATTAAAAAACTCATAATTTTAGTCCAAAATCTCCAAGGCAATGCTTACATAATATTATTGAAGATATCTCTTAAAATATTTGGCATAATTTTGTCATGATATTTTTTTTTTAATTTTATTATAACTATTTAATAATATATATATATATATATATATATATATATATATATATATATATATATATTATAATTTTGTTGAGAAAGAAACATATGATATTCTAAATATATTTTTTTAATAAATAAATTTTGTATCACTATTTGAATTGACTTTAAAATTAAACAATTATTTTTAATAAAAAATGTTTTTAAATAGTGAAAAAAATATTTTTCTTTAAATAACAATGGATTTTTTATCCATTTTCTATGGTAAATAAAATCTTTATATTTTAAATTATTTCGAGAGCTAAAAAATAGTATTAATTTTAATCATATCAAAAAAAGAGGAGAGAGAGAGAGAGAGAGCTGTTTTAAGTTCATTACTTAATAGAGATATATTTATATAGTTTAGATAGAAAAATAATATAATTAAATTTTAAAGATAAATAATAAAAATTTCTCTTATAAATTTGATGGTATTATTTCAATAACTTTTTTCTTAATAAAATTTTATTTATTTAACTATTATTATTATTATTATTTCAAACTTTGTCCACTTCTAAAAAAAATTCCGATTCCCCCTCTGAGAGAATTAGAGAAGGAATCCAATAATTAAAATATGCTATTGAATATAAAAATGTAATAAAAAATAAATCATTCATAAAACTAAGGAAAAAATAATTTAAAAGTCTTAATCATCCATGACCAAAAGAACTACATTGTGGCTTCCCCTTAATAATACCATTTGTCTTCAGAAATTAAAATAATTGAAGCATATGACAATAAAAAAGAGAAAAAAGAACCAGTTCTGTACTTAATTGTAGCCTTACAGCCTGTAGGGATAGCAATATTAGTCATTCACAACTGTAATTTTTTCAATTAATTGCCATCCTTCGTTGGAATCAAAGCAATTTACTTAATCAACTGCTTGATTCTTCTTCAATTTATTAAAAATAAAATAAAATAAAATAAAATTGTAACATGCTAGAATAAGATTCGAACAACGTTCCGATAAATTCAAATAAGATTCGAACAAAGGTTTGAATATGTTTCAATAAGATTCTAACCTATTCAAACGAAGTTCAAATGTGATCTATGTACTCTAAGTACTAAGTAGATTTTTACTAAAATTGTAAATGTCTTACCTTAACCTCAAAACTCCGTCTATGTTGTCTCTCATTGATTTGTGCCTCTTTCCTGATGGATCTATGTAGTCTTCAATCAAATACAGCTTATTCTTTTTTTTTTTTGTAATATATTAACTTTACATTATCTCTAAACACAATGGACAAAGATGAGTGACATCTCCAACTTCCTATAGCACATCACCTTCAAACTCCAAAGGATTGATAGAATTAGTGGCAAGGACCTCCATGCTATCCTCCTCCTCCTCCTCCACCTCATTCCCAATCTCAGTATTAGTGATTGTGTCAACAATAATGACCTCCTAGATATCATTCTTATTATCACTCATTTGTGTGGCACAATTCACACATTTATTCTTCTTATTCTCCTTAAGTACCAAACTCTACGGTAAATTTTTAAAGCATCCAATTAGTGATTATCGATAAGCCTCGTGCTTGAAGATTCATACTTAATCGATAAGCCTCAAATTCTTAAATTTATTATCTTAACTCTAATTAGTGATTATCGATAAGCCTCGTTCTTAAAGATTCATACTTAATCAAATGAATTTTCTCATGATGTATCAACTTTTAAATTTAGCAATTGTTTTTTAAGAGATGGCAAGGCATAGGGATTTCCAATATGCTTCTTGTTGCTACTTGCGAGAGAGTGGGTAGGAATATAGATCCAATTTAACTTATTTGCATTTAGTATTTTAGTGTAGAAGCATTCTCTTTCAAGAAGCATTAATCCTCTCACTAAGCATCTATTGTAGATTAGTGTCATAAACAAAAATTCAATGATTTTTAAGGTCATTCTTATACAGTTTATATCAAAATATGCTGACAAAATTTTTATTTTTATTTTTTCTTATTTTTATGTATTTAATCTAGTAAATTTCCTTTTTTATGTTAATTTTCTTTAAATTTAAAGAAAAATAAAATTACAAAAATCCTTTTTTGGTTAATTTATAAGAAAGCAAAAGCATCTAATTACTTGCTTCAAGAAAAATTATTTATGAAAATATTAAATATTTTCCCATTTTATTACTGCTTACACCAGGATTTTATGAAACTTCAGTACTATCCAATTAAATTCAAATTTAAATTGAAAAAATAACAGCTTTTTGCCTTTTTCATTTATGATAAGATATTTCACCTTTAATAATTGATCCAGCTAACAAAAAAATCATCTTCCAGTGTGAACTAAAATATCTTATTGTATTCATTCAAAATTTATTATATTTGAATGAGAAATCTTTTATATTTCAATATGCAAAATATTAGAAGGAACAGTTCAGAATATCATAATTTTTCAATAAATGATTGATAGAACACTAATTAAGAAAATGCAGCATATGATAATTTTTCATATCTGCAGGTATTAGAACTATAACACAAACATTAAAATTTGTGGAAAGTAGAATTAGCAATCCAATGGTATCAATGATTAATATGACAGATTGGAAGGAGGTTGTTAACACACTTCCATATGTCATTATTTCCTAATGACAAGAATCTTAAATCAGTAAATGACTACGACATTTGTTTGAAACCTTCATATAGAACAACAATATATGGATCTATAAGTATCAAATGTGAGAAGGGAAGGCATCGCTCCCCTTGCTGCAATTCCCATTTTACTCAGCTGCTTGCAGCTTTGATTGCTCTAATTATAATGGCTAAATCACATGAAAGCAAGCAGGGTCATTTACTAATAGTTCAGAAGGTAATTAATCACTTCAAAGCTTAGTAATGATCTATATATTAAACGTGTATTATTGATTCAAGCGTGTATTGATTTTCTGTGTAGCTGGTGGCTGAGTTAGTTGGAACATACATGCTTATATTATTTGGATCTGGATCAGAATTCATACAAGCACAGAAACCAAAGGAAGATATTTCTCTAGAAGGCGTGGCTCTCACCTGGGCTATTGCAGTGACAGCCATAGTATATTCCATTGGCCATATATCTGGTTCTCACATCAACCCAGCTTCAAGCATTGCCTTAGCTTTTATTGGCAAATTTCCATGGAAGCAGGTCTGTAGAATTTCAAATTTGTTCCTTATTTTTTGTTGAATGTTAGTTGATTTACGTATGACATCGATCAGGAAGAGCTGATATATGCGTAAACTTTAAAATATTTAGGTTCCAGCTTATGCATTGGCTCAGCTGATAGGAGCTATGTTGGCTGGTTTGACGCTTCGGTTGCTCTTTGGAGGAAACAATGCGTATTTGTTGTTAACACTGCCTGTTGGAGAAAATCCAGCTAGTGATTTAAATGTGATGGCATGGGAGATAATTATCACTTTCATCTTCTTGTTTGTTATATGTTGTTCTGTATTACACCCTGGAGCGGTATGTTTTCTGTAAACCTTTTCATATCTGTATCTCAGTATCTGTTTTCCTGCATTATCTTAACTAAATTTATCTTCTTTGACAGGCTAAGGGCTTTGGAGGAGTGGCCATAGGAGCAGTGGTCTTTGTCAACGTGATCATTGCAGGGTAATATATAGCTAGCCAAATATATTTATATAAGCTAAAATCTTTGAGATTTCTTCATTAAAATTAAAAGTATGCAAACAGGCCAATTACTGGATGTTCTATGAACCCTGCAAGGAGCATTGGGGCAGCTATCGTAGCTCACAATTTCCACAAGCTTTGGATCTATATAATATCACCTATTATAGGAGCTGTTGGGGGATGCGTGCTCTATTATTTCCTTCAGATTTCCACAAAGCCAAGCACTGAAGATCTGCCAGTAGTTGAATCTCGCCGTATTGAAACTACACTTGGTCATCCAAATCCAGCCTACTCAGGTTATAAATAATTTCATCTTTCATCTTTTTAAGGTTAAGTTATGGTTACAATATGTCATGATTTTTTTAATGTAAATGAGTTTTTCACAGCTAGATATGCTATAATTGTTGTCTAAGGTTTCGTTTGGGACGACTGTTTTATTTTTGTACTAAAATTCTATTTTAAGAAGCAATAAAAAAGCCGTCCCAAACGAAACCTAAGATTTTATTTGGGATAGTTTTTTATTGTTCTGTAAAGCCACTTATTAGTACAAAAATCTCTTAAAAGTGAAAAAAATAGTGTTCTAAAGCTGTCCCAAACGAAGCCTAGGTTTTTGTGAATTAGATTCGTTTGAAGTGGTTGTTGCTATCTGTAAAAATAATTGAATGAATATTTTAGCAAAAAAATTTTTTTTGAAGATTATCGGTATTATAATTTAAGAAAAAAAATGAACAATAATTTTCTTACAATTACAACACTCTAGCAGATTTAAGTTTCGTTTCGGACAGCTTTCTTACTGCTTTATTTTTTAATAATTTTTATTTGACTACTATTTTTTCAGTATTTTTTAAAAAAAAGTGTGCTAGAAAACTGTTTTCTACGCTGCTTTCAAAAAAAATTATTTTCTCCACAACAATTTTATATCCTTTTTACAAAAAAGTTACGTCCATCCCAAACGAATTCTTAGTTGTAATAAATTTTTTAAATAATTAATAAGTTATAGACATAGAAATACAATAATCAATTTTACAGATAGCTACAATCATCTTAAACAAATCTCAATTTGCTTGCATCTATAAATAATTAATTATTGGATGATATAATTAATGTTCACAACTAAACGTAACACTCAATTTTTATTTTTATTTTTTAAATAGCGCAATATTGAACTAAGCATAATATAATAGATAGATAACATCAATATATGAACAGCATGGCGATATATAAATCGCATGAAAAGGCTTATTATTTCTGTTGAATGATATATATATTTTCTTGCAATTTTGCAGAGAAGTCCCTGGATATCCCTTAATGCCACGCAGTGGATGAAGAGGGTTTTTTTTTGGGTTTCAATAAAATGAGCTTTGATCAAATGTACTCCCATGAGATAAATTGTTGGGTGTAAGATATGAGTATCCTATAAATACATATCATTGTAATGCCCCTTAACTTTTTTATACCAAAAAAAAAAGTTTGGTCATCAGATTTTACTTTTTAGATCCCATGTACTAAGGTCAATTTGGGGAAAAATTATTAGGTGCAGAGTGCAGCCGCCGTTCAGACACGAATGATGGAAAGATGTGCGAATTTTTTTCTCTCTCTTGTACACAAAATATATACAAGAGAGAAAATTTTAAGTGCCTTTACTTGATCGGAGTCCAGACGAAAAGCTATGTCCGAACTCCGCACTTACTAATCTCCCCATTTTAGGATGGCTACAGTATTATATAAAATTGGTTGTGACGCTATTATAGAGAAAATAATTTTGCTACTATATAACTGGAAAAAACAAGTTTTTTTCTATAGAATTTTTTAAAAATTAATGAAAAAACAACCAACCGATATTATGATTATAGTCTAAAAAGCAAAATATTAAAAGAAATTATCTCAAAGAGACCCTTTTTTTAGTGAATGTGAAAAATTAAATTATCATTTATTATTTTTAAAATTTTTAGTAATTCATAAATGAGATAGAATGGAAAATTTTAGGTCAAAATACTTTTATAAATTTGGTCAAAATAAATCTCAATATCATTAAATTTATTGAAATAAACACAATAAATAAATCATCAATCAAAATTTATATTATATTCATCTAAAAAAACTCACATATTTAAAATATGTTTTGATTACAAATTTAATGAAAATATTTTAAGGAATTTGTATTGAAAAGAATGAGAAGTGGTTGCACAAGTAAGAAATTAATAATGATATTTATTGAAAATAATAATAATTAGACATAAATATATGGGGAAAGATTCAATTATTGGTAGAATTAGCAAGAAAAAATAAGGAAAAACAAGCAAAAGCTGCAGAAGAGGTTTAGATATCAGAGTCAGCTTCTTATTAATGGCATCATGAAATAGATACTCATCAAAAGATGCAAATGCCATATTATTAATGTATTTTACATAAAATTTTCTAAAATATAATTACTGTAAGTAGCATAGTAAACAAATTAAATAATTAGCAGAAAAGCATAGAATATTTGCATGCTGCACCATCCATGCAATATTTTATTATCCGGTAAAAGATGAAATTAGTGAGATTTGCACATAAACTCCTCACCAAACTCAAATTTATGAAAAGCAGCACAACACTGGTAGAAGTAGAAGTACCTATACAATAGCTATCACTGGATTCTACAGTACCTTACTGTCTGCAAAGTGATATAAGAACAAAGGGGTGGATTTGGCCACATTTTGACTTGCTTTCATAGAATCTAACCGATAGCATTTGGGTGCAATGTGCTCTCCACCTCCCAACTTCTCCTGCCACATACAATTTGTATTTTGTCAGTAAAAGCTGCAAAACACTTCAATTAGAAGCTCATCATAAGAATTCTTGGATTTTATCAGAAAGGAATAAGCTCATTAAGATCTTTGAACATGTCATGAATATTCAAGCTAGCTAGAAAATTATACCAACAAGCCTACAAACGAGCCAAATTTGTCTCTCTGATTGAGCTTGAATTGAGTGGACAGATCTAATAGAGCTAACTCGAGATCAAATTGAAATGCATATGTATCAAGGATGTATTTATATAAATGTATGAACTGATGCACGTCCATGGTCTATAAACAAGGTCTTAGAATAACAAAACTTGAATTGATTTTCTAGCTCAAATTGGGATATGATATGTCAGATTGTCTTACTTATAAAGTGAGATTGTAAAAAAGTATTCCCCTTCCCCTTATTAGTCCAACCTATTTTGCATTGCATAGAGACCTAAACCAAGTAGCTTTTAAATTTGATTAGGTGGAGTATAAAGGCATTTACCCATCCAAATGATATATGACTAATCATTGGGCCTCTTGATCTCCCATATTAAGTTATAAGTCATATAGTAGGCATCTTCTTAACGAAGGAAAGAATAGTCCTTTGTCATATTTGTGGGCTCCGAAAATTAGCGCCCCGGCCTCCTCTGCTTTCAGGAGAGTTTTAACGAATTAAGTTTCGAGGTACATTTTCAAAAGACAGATTGGATTGTGAATAAGACACTACCCATAGATTTCGCCCTCACTTTGCGAGAAATTTAGATCGGAGTTCAGGTTTCCTATAGGCGCAGTCCCCTATAGTTAATTACCCCTCTCAATAATGAGAGGGAACTTTCGATTAAAGCTAGTGATACGTGGTATATGGTGTATAGTAGCAACATGGGTTTAATTTTTGAGATTTAATATTTAAAATTTAAAAATTTCACCATCTTGCACTTAAAGCGGATGGTGGGGGGAGTGATGATGGACCTGATCAAGATTCCATGATTCCGTCGTCCCGGGTCACCATGATCCCTGGTCTACTTAGTCAGAGGATGTAATCGACCTAACCTGACAGAAAGATCCTTGTCGACAGCCATGGGTTGCTTCGTCCAAGTCCAAGGGTATCTTGTAGACTTAGGATGAGTATATGTCCAAGGGGACAAATTTAAATCCACCTTAATTAACGGAGGGCTTTGTGCCCTATCGATTATATCATATTGATTCATATCTCAAGGATTTGAATCCATTGGAAAACATACGGGCTATGACCATAACCGTAATACAATGGAGTCGTTTGACCAAGTCACTAGGTAAGAGGGTCGTAGTCATAATTGTTGAAAACGCAGAACCATCCGGCCAAACCATGGGTTCTTTATGGAGCCATCCGGTCAAACTGGCGATTAGAGGACCAATGTCACATCCTTACTGGTAGAGTACAGATTGAGAATAAATCTTAGTGATATTCTCGACCAGACATTAGCTCTTTCTGAGCTGGAGTGATATTTAAACTGTCCACCTCAGCAGACTGTTACGGAGGGTGGATGTTTTTTGCTTTAAGTATTTTGATGATTAATTTCAATTTTAAATATTTCAGGTTTGATTTTTTTTTTTAGTTTTGAATTTTATGGGCATTTGGGTAGCCTTTTAAGTGTTTGTGAACCCCTCCGGTTGATATTTTCTGTCAACACAACCATCATCGGGGTGTTATTGTAGTCATTTGAAAATGTTTGTATTTTATGAAAATTTGAAGCATTTGGAAGTTTGGGATATTTTGAATATTTGGAATTAACCCCTCCGATTGAGATTTACGTTCAACATGGCCATCATCGGAGTATTTATGGGCAATTTTCATTTTACTGGTTAACCTTTGTCGACTCTGACTACCTATTGACAGAAAATCAGGTTCATTGTCGGTTGTATGCTATTATTAGTGAATTTTTCTGGTTATAGACCTTGAAGGCCTAAATATGAACGTATTAAAATAAATATCTCAGTCAACGTCGTGACTGTATATTTGTTTGAGAGTTCGAGCCATATCGACTCCTATCTACTCGCATAGAAGGATCGGGCTCGAACTTGGATTTATCATTTGACACTGCAGCACTCTCAGACGTCACGTGTGTACCTACAATACGCTCGTCTGGGCCCATGCAGGTATTTAGAGAGCATTTTTGTAATTATCTGTTGAGCCTTGTGGAGTTGTCTAATTGCAGACAAAGGATCAAGTTTGTTGCTAGCTTTGTGCCTTTACTAATGAATTTTCTTGTTATAGACATTGAAGGCCTAATATGAATATATAAAATAAAACATCCCAGTTGATGCAGCGATCGTACATTTGCTCATTGGTTTAAGTCGTGCCAACTCCCATCCTATCAAGGAGAAGGATTGGACTTGAACTTCATTTTTGACCCGCGCAACATCCTCATACGTCACGTGTGTACCAATAACACGCTCGTCAAGGCTCATACGGGTGTATATTCTTACATGTATACATATTAATATGCTTGTCTGTGTACTTTCATATTTGTATGTATACATGTTGCAGTGCATGTGTGAGGGCATTTTAAAATATTTAGTGTTAATCAGTTGCGCGAATAATCAACATTCAAGTGCGCACAATGCTCTATATAGAAGCCCGTAAATGCCTTCTGTTCACTTGTATACATGTTGCGGATCCGGTGGCATGGTGCCGCAGCTTATGGACGCCTTCTGTCTGTTTACATAGATATTGTGGATCCAGTGACGTTATTTGGCAGCTTGTAGACGCCTTATGTCCGCTTGTACGAGCATTGCGAATTTGGTGGCGTAACATATGTTTGTAGATGCCTTTTGTCTGCTTGTACGAGTGTTGCAGATCCAGTGGCGTGACGCTACATCATAAGTTGTTTACTGCTTCATACAGATGGGCTATTGTTGAGAAATGCACAGGACTTCACTTAAGAATTTGTAAATGCCTTCTACCCGCTTGTATGTAGGTTGTGGATCCGATGGAATGGCATCACGCTATGACTTGCCCATTGATTTATATAGGTAGACTATCGTGTACTAAAGAGTCTCCTGCTGCAGCTTATGAACGTTTGCATTTACTGCATGTCATATGCTCCTATCGGTAGGGGAGCGATGTATTTGCTTGACATTGGGTGGTTATTGATTGCAAGGGTGTTGCAATATTCATTACCTCTTATTACATAGCTTGTAGATATTTGTATTTATCACATACTTGTTGCCCTTGCTTGTAGGTAGCTTGTTGTATACATAACAAGTCTCTTACAATGGTTCATGGCAGCTTGCATTTATTGTAGTCCTGCAACATATCTACTATTACCGCTTGCAGGTAGATTAGCGTGCTCATTTGCGAACTGATGTTAATTGCTGGGTGGGTTGCATCTGTCATCGGCTTCTTCATGCATGTTGATTGACGTTGACTACAAACAAGCCATATTCATTATAATTTGCTCGAGCATATTCTATTGGCAAGTTACCCTCTTCTTTACATGTAACCCGTCACATTCACAAATAACTCCTTGCATCAGTGCTTTCAAACTTCTTCATGTAGACTTATGGACTAACTAACATGAATGCTATAGGTTCTAGTTGCTTGTGCCATTTTTTTAGTGAATCGACATATTCATCAAGAGCTTTTCTGGTGAATTAACATATTCATCATTATCATTTGTAGGTGGCTAAATGTATTCATTTATAGTTAATTGGCATCGATAGAAAGGGGATTATCCTTCTTGTAACTTTCGTGCTCTGTTTGCAGAAATGCTGCATCCTTTGCGTGTTGTTTATCATCGCTTGCAGTTAGGTTAATGCTTTCATTTGCAATCGGTTGCATGAACTACGAGTGATTTGTATTCATTACAGCTCCTTTGAACATGTCTTGTATGTTGGTATTGACTGCAAGGTGTTGTTTCCTTCATTGTTAATCTCCTTGCATGTTGGCCAATAGGTTGTTACATTCATTACATATTCCTTTCAAATTCATTTGCTTGCAAGTTCGAATGCATTTGCTTGTATTTTGACATCGACCATAAGGTGTTGTATTTGTTGTGCGTCTTTCACATTCTGTTCATGAATACATCATGAAGTATATTGCACTCATCTTGCCTCCCATTTGTGTGCTCATTACAAATCTCTCTTTCACAAATAGATTATTATATTTGTGCAAGCATCATATGTGTTTATTATTTCTCGCATGCAATGAATCTCCTATTCATTTGTTGATATTCATTTAAATGTCTTGAATTGTCATTTAGGACTTTATATTTTAATTTTATTGTGCATTTATTGCATTGAAGTTCGTGTTCCTTGTTGTCCATTCAAGTTCAAGTCCTTGGTCATTCAATGTGCAAGTTCAAGTCCAAATACAGTCCCCTGTCAATTGTTCAAATTAGGTCCCCTATCAGTGAAAAATTCGGCAGCCTCTCGACGTGTCTCCTGTTTAAGGGAAATCTGGGAGTCTGGCCTTCCCCTCCACCCTACGAGAGAGCTTCAAGTAGATATCGAATGACACCGCAGTGGTAGTACATAATCTCGCTATGCTACGAGAGCACTTAGAAGTCTTCGAGGTACCTGTTTAGAAATGTGCAAATTTTCCTCGCAGGCACTGAAGCACATGCACGAGTACTTAAGAATTATCCCCTTTCACGCTACGAGAGCGCTTAGAGGCTTACCCGCCTCGCCGCAAGCATCGTACAGGTTCCCTCCCACCGTGCTACGAGAGCGCATAAAGTGGTCCGCCGGCACACCGCGAACGCCGAGTGCGGGGTTAAGTTTGAAATTATTATACCTGGGAGAGAGTGAGGGCCACAGCGACGGTGTCGTCGACGACGTAAACGTGCAAAAATCTTTTCTCCTTCCCTCTTCTTTTTTTTTTTTACTTTTTTCTCACCTTTTTTTTTAAATCTTTCTCTTTTTTTTTTGAATTCCCTCTTTCTCTTCTTCTTTTTCAACTCTTTTTCTCTTCCTTTTTTTACTAAATAATAATAATAATAATAATAATAATAATAATAATAAAAGTAATTAATAGTATTAACTAATAACTAATAGTAATAATAGCAGAGAGGGAAGATTAGGTTTTGGAAGTGGGGCTCTGTGTTGGTTGTAGGATTTGGTTTGGATTGTTGAGTGAAGGATCTAATGTGCGAAGTTGTTGATGTTAGTTTTAGTTGGGGGATGTGAGGGCTGGCTGTAGTGGGAGGAAAAGGGTCGATCGACTCTGGGAGTCGGACACAGTGAAGGGATTTAAAGGTTGAGGTCGGTCAAGGCCTTAGATCGGGTAAGGAGGTTTGTAGCAGAAGAGGTCAGGGCTGTGGAAGCCAGCTTCTGCATTGGGTCTTCGTGGATTTCGGCTACAGGCACTGGAGCGAAATCGGCAGCCGTGAGGCTTGGATAGGTTGACGAGAGGAGGGCTGCGGGTTCGGCTGCACAGGAGGAAGGTGGAGCGACTGGATGGAAGTGGAAGAGGTGACCTTCGATGGATCGGAGTGTGGGAAGATTGGGCAACTTCTAACATAGGGTTCAGACAGGGAGGTCTTTGATCAAGTTGATGAGGAAGAGACGGACCACTTACAGCAAGAGGAAGAGGGAATCGAAGGAAGAAGCTTGCGATCGGTTGGCTCATAGGACACTCAGGCGGAGGTTTCGAACAACTGGATTGGGTTGGAGTTCGTGGAGTTCGAGCGTGAGGAAGCGGAAGAAAATGTCGACCCGAGCTCTCAAGCCTTGCCCTCATTTTATTGAAGCGAACAACGCGATTGAAGCAGATCTGCACATGCGAGGGATGGGTAGCTGCGTTCGGCGCTGTTTGCAGAGATCCGAGCAGGATTCTTGGCAGAAAATCGAGATGGGCCGCCAGCTCTACAGGACTCTCAGCAAGATTTTAGGTGCTGACGTGGATTTGCGTAGGATGGAGAGCCGATTTGGAAGAATACAAGAGATGTTAAGGAGACTCATGAAGTTGCAATCCAAAACTCCATCGGTGGTTCCAATTACTAACCCTAACCAAGATTTGACCGGGATTCTCTTGGCCGAATATAAGGAAAAAGAGATCAGACGAAAGGGGTACGACGAGGAGAGTTTCATCCATCAAGAGCCTCCTCCTAGGGCTTCAATAAAGGGTGGATCAAGGTTTCCGAAAGAGGAGATAGCAAGGAGGGAATTGTGTGGTGGAGTGGTCAACCATTATGGGAGGCATTTTGGTCAAGAGGAGTGGCCGACCGGAGATGGAGGGGGTCAAGATGAACCATGGGATCGTGTCATGCAAGAACAGATGGAAGAAAGGTGGGAGTCCCACCATCGATCGTGTCATCCAAGAAGATTTCGACCTCTTGTGGGCCCAACAAAGCAAAAAATCATTATGTTAGGAGAGCAATTAAGGAGGGAAAGATCTCCTATTTGAATTCAAATAGGAGAGGGAAATTAATAAGAAAAAAAGGCTAATTTGGGGGCTGATTTGAAGGGGATTAATTAGGAGATGTTTCTTAATTAAAAAGGACATATTTGGGGGCTGAATTGGAGGATATTAATTAGGAGATATTTTCTAATTAAAGAGGACCGATTTGGGGGCTGAATTGGAGGAGATTAATTAGGAGATATTTCCTAATTGAAGAGGGCTGATTTAGGGGCTGATTTGGGGAAGGCTGTTTTGGAATTTATTATTTATTGTTCGCTATAAGTAGTATGGTTTATGTTATATCTTTTTAGGCAGAATTTGATTTGAGAGTGCTGCAACCTTCTTTTTGTGAGGGATCCTAGCAGTATCTAGGATTTGGGAGAGAAGGTCCTCCTCACAAAAGAGGATCATTATATCTTGTTTTGTTCATATTTGGCTTCCTATCAATAATTTTTTTTTTTGAGTTGAATCTTTTATTATAATAGAGTAATATGCCCCATTTTTCGTACTAGTCATTAAGGAGTATCCCTTCTGGGGTATTATGAATCCTATTTACGCATTCTCCCAATAGTTTTTGAGTTACAAATCCCTCTCCTCTTTGGTTTTTGATACGTAAACTTTTGTTGCACTAACAGCCACACCTTCGGATGGTCCCATCTCAAGGCATCAAGATCCCTAACTCTCATTTTGTGCTTCCAAATGTTCTCAATATCACACAACTTTATTAGTACCTACAACTGATTGAGTTGTAATCTAATAGGCTACTCTGATGATTTGAGATTACCCAATGTTCTATAAAATAGGCCCTGTAGTCCCATTTTATATCCTTAACCTGACGGACAACTCATTTTATCCATCTATCCCCTATTCAAGTATCCTTATGTGGGTTTATCTTTTTCCTCAACTCCTGAGCTTTCTCTAAGGTGTCTTCACATTCCATCTCTCACGATTCCACAGCCATTCTCATGTATCTGTGTGCTCTCCCATCGAAAATCGATACAACTTCCTAAATCACTACAGAACTGAACTTATACGCCTTTTTAGCCTCAGGGACCTGTTGATCCTTCCTTTGAACGATATTCTAATACATTGATATCCAACATCCCCTCTAATGATGGATCTCAATCTCCAAACCTTATGCTAAATAGCACATTTATCCCTTGTTGAAATAGACCTTATGCAAAGCTGCTCCTTATTCAAAAGTGTTCTCAAGTACCTGAGATATAATTAATCATAAGGCCTTGCACCCATGGGAAACATTAATCCCTCATAACCAAAAAACCTATGTTTCATTCCTCATACCATATAGGGCAAATCTCTAGGATATATTCTAATCTACTTTTGATTAATTCTCAAATATCTTGTATTAGAATTTGTTGGTCGTTGCTACCTGATGACCTCTATTTTAACTCTAAAATGTCTTGTGACTTTGTGAGTCTCTTTCAAAGCCCACATCAACCTATAGCTAAGTTTAAATCAGCGCAAGGTTGGCTTGAATGGCTTTAAGAAAATCTTAAGCCGGAAGAAGATTGGCTCAGGATTTGCTCATTCACATCCCTAACGTTCAATGTCTGACAGAAATTTATAAAGTGGAAACCACCTTTAAACAAAGTGAAATGAATCCTAACAGAAAGAAAAGGTGGAGATTTTTAATACTAAAACAGCCCTAAAATATGCTAAATCAACATCAATGTTTTGTTTGGATTGCACAAGATATGAGGCTATCATGAATTTGCAGCAATTGATTTTAGCTTTTCAAACTTTTTTTCTTTTTCTTTCCGCTCAAATTCCTAGAAACCAAAACACAGCCTATCAAAAAATGAAGTAACATTTTATAGAACTCACACTGGTGGTGAAATCTGCCTCCAGTTCATCATCTGATGCGTCTGGGGATGCCTTTGCAAATAAGCACTGGTTCTGACACTAGTTTCTTCAGAGATGAAATGCTCAGATAGGTTCGAAGGGGACCATACAGGAACCAGTCCTCCATCTCTTTCTGTGTAGCTGCTGGATGACTCCTCTGAAAACTCCAATCTATTCTGCAACCTGGCAGGGCTGAACTCTAAAACCGCATTATTCCTCACCACTGCAGCACCATCTTGATCAGTAGCTCCATGAGTTTGGTCATCAAAATTTACATTTGTAGGCACTTCGGCTCTGCCATCTTCCCTAGTGCTGCTTATATCTACAGAGATCGCATCCTCGTCATTTCTAACAAACGAAGAAGTTATGCTTGGTACCATCTGATCTGAGTACCTCCTTGTTGTTGTTAGGAGATTATTAGCCCTAGTAGGCTCGGGATCCGCTTCCATATGTATTTCTTGAGGATAGTAAAAAGGGGGTAAGTCAGAAGAATCGCCAAGACCCTCTTCTGTTTCGTTCTCCATGGCAGTTCTTGAAGCAGTTTCAATTTGCCACATTTCAGTAAGAGCCTCTTGTATTCTTTCTTTGGCTGCAGATATTTCTACTATGGGAAGAGGATAGTTGGAACCGAGCTCAATGCCTGCAGCCTGGAGTACAGGTTCAGGCGCATCCCATGGATGGTGTATCCATTCAGTTGGTAGCCTGATGAGTTCAGGAAGCCAGCGGCGGACATATTCTCCATTTGGATCAAATTTGTAGCCCTCAAACTGCAGGTATCAAGGGTTGGAGCCAAAATTGTGAAGCAAGTTTTACGATGAGCTTAAACATTTAAATAAAAGAATAACATTAGTTAATTGTTGCTTGTGTTCAACATGGTTTAAGAACAAAAACTTGCAAGAAAGGCATATGTTATTTCTAACTTTAGTACATTTCTAGCTTTTATTTGGAGCTTCTCGAAGCAGAATATGAGGAGTTTAAGTATGAGAAGGAAAAAAAATGGTGCATGAAATCTGAAAAATAATAATTCATCTTAGCAAGGAAAAAAAAAAGCTCTTGAATCTTTATTATTCAATTAGACAATGGCTACCTTTCTTCATGGTGATTGTTTAATCTGCATGGTTAATAAGTTTTTCAAATGAAAAGAAATTATGACATAAAATTGCACTATTTTCAAACTTTAAGAGCTCACTTTAAGGCAATGAAACACAAGTATTTACCATGATTCATGAATAGCAAGAAGGTATGGGGAAACTGGAAAGAGAACTGAACAATAGTTTCAATAATCAAATGTCATCATCTTCATCATTGTCACTAGCCCAACTATCCCTCTAATTCATACATTACTTAGTTTATACTTCTTATTTTTGTTACGAAATCAAACAGCTAACTTCTATAAATAGCATAATATTATATAGTAGATGTCATTTTTGAAACAAAATAATAAAAAACATAGCAATTGTCGGTGAACCAGACAACCAATATAAGCAACTGAAAGATTGCTAGCAAGAAAAAGAACAACAAAATCCTGCTAAAAATTGTTATACCTGAGGGTTATCAATACGATCAAATTCTCGACCATCTGGAAGTGTACCAGATATATACTGCCAACCTAAAGCATCACATTCAAGATCAGCATCCAGAAGTGTATCCCAAAAGTACTTCATTCCCCACCTCCATGGAAGTTGCAATACTTTCACAAAGAAGCTGGACACAACCACACGAATTCGATCATGTAGCCATCCAGTGGCCCAAAGTTCTCTCATTCCAGCATCAACAAGAGGATAACCAGTTCTACCCTGCCTCCATGCTTTAAAGTAGTTTTCATCAACAACCCAAGGAAAAAACTTGAGGTGTGATAAAAGTGGCCTTTCATGGCTGAAAGGATGATTGAAACTCAAGTACCTAGAGTATTCCCGGAGGCCGATAGACTTGAGAAACAAGTTTACACTCTCTTTTCCAGATTCGTTTTCCTCATTAGTCCATACAAGCAGCTTGATCTGGACAAGGTGAAAGACTTTTCGAACGCTGAGCTCACCAAAATGTAGATGAGGAGAAAGGAGAGAGGTTGTTGCACCATCTGCCTTTCTTCGGTTCACCGAGTAGTCAATCAATGGTCCATTGATAAAAGCATTTAGCGCCTTATTAGCATTCCGCCATCCTGGAGACCAAGCTCTTGCAAGAAGAGCATTACTTCCCCTCTCAGATTCATCCTCAAAAACAAGAGTATCTGAGGGGCACCTTGACACATCAGCTGAAGAAAGGAGCGGCCAGTCATTTTTACATATTGTGTAACAACAATGGAATATTAAGTTACAAACATTCAAAAAATAAATTAAATACATTTGATTATTATTTTGTGAATCATTGATGTAAGATGTTTTATCAACAAAATCAAAAGTATAATCTAATGGAGACTAGGATCCCCTTCATTAGCAAATGCATGTCATATCATGTAATTGCAAAAACAAAGTAGAAAACAGGTTATACAGCTCTATGGAGATCAATCTGACCATCCGTGCAACTACTAAGTTCAAGATGGCTTCAGTAAGGTTTAATTTAAAGAGGAAACTAACAAAGGGAGAACTGTGGTTTTAAATTAGCATCCACATAGAAATTAACCGTTGGGTAATTGCCAATTGGATTGAGCAATTCTCCATTCCTTGTTCCCCTCAAATTAAGCTTCCTACATTCAAATGTTTCAAGAGAAGTCCCTCCTAGGCTGAACTAAGTATCCGCCTCAGTTCTTAAACGAGTTCAATATACTAGTAATGGGTTCAAGTTCAACAGAATTAGTGCAGCTAGGAACAAGAGCAATACAAATTCATAGAGTGACTTTTGTATCAATCGAGGTAGTCTGAAACATAATTTCCAGTTCATAAGAAGTGCTTGCGACATTTTCACTTCTTAGAAGCTTCACCATGATAGCAAATTAATAGGGGAACATAGATATGCAAACTCAGTTTATTAGATATGTTGGCAAAAATAAAGCTAGAGAACACACTCAAGCTTTTCCTTTCTCAGAAAACTTTAAATCAGGAACAATTTAATCAGAGAAAAAATAGATGGTTCAGCTTTGGATTCTTCTATTTTGAATTATTTCAAGAGATTTTTAATGTAAGAGATCTCTATAACTCCATTTGAGAAATGTAATTGAAACTTCTCTGCTGCTTTCAACATGTGTGACCACTAATATACTGAGCCTAACTCGGTCCCCCCAATTCTACCTAACAATTGAGCAACTTTGAGTGACTCTTTAAGTTGGCACCCTCAATAGAACAAACCCTTCAATTGGGTGATTTGTTTAATGAATTTAGAGGGCATGCCTAGACCTATGCTTAAGTTGTCTCTAGCATGTTCTGAAGGTCCTAGGTTCTAGTCATGAAAATGGTCTTTTTGCAAATGCAAAGGAAAGCTTGCATACGACATTCACCAATCCCTCCCAAGACGCTACATTAGCGAGAGCTCCATGCACTGGGTATAATTACTTTTCATTTGTTTACGAAACTCAACATATGGAAAAAAAAATTTAATTGAAGGGCAAGTAACGACCAACACGAGGACTTGTAAAATAAGTAAATAATTTATTGAGAATAGTAAGACCTACTGTTGCATTGGATAGTTAACACGATATCACGTTGATATATCCATCAATAGCCCTCAAAACGTGGCTTAAGCATTTAAGCTGTATAGGACAAACACAAGCAAATTAAATCAAATATACCTGATATAATCCTTTTTGGTGGTAAGAGGGGAGCTGCAGGATCATACGGCATGCTAAGGCATTTATTCCAGAATGGTTCAAAAGTTGAAAATGGACAACCATTCTCATCTGCAACTTCCCATGGTTCATAAAGTAAATCAGCATTAAAAGAACGAACCGTGAGACCTCGAGAAGACAGAAGCTCCTTGATCCGGTGATCCCTCACAAGAGATAAAGGATCTGCAAGACAGAAACAAGGAAAATTACGGGCATAGCAATAGCAGAATATCACAAGTGCCAAATCTTAATGTGTTAGTTCCATCTTTTGTGGTTGACAAAGAAAAATAGACAAGGTAATATTTTGATTTTTTATTTTTTATTTTAGCTAAAATCTTCATTGGACAATGCTTTGTTTTCCTTTTACTTTTATAAAGCATCACCTTTTTCTACGAGAAACAATCTCATGTTGCTTGGCTAACAAGTGATACATGAATTCAATGAATAACCAAGGATCAAACAGTGAAGGTAAGCATAACCAAAGAATATTGCCTGTTTCTATACATAACAATTACGTACGCATATATTCACCTCGGTTAGATTATTTAAATCATTATGAAAACTTGAATCAGGCTTAACAAATTGCTTATGATGAATGACTTTGAACAACCTATAACTTGGAACTCACCAAGCCTGAAATCACCAAAAATTGAATCTCATCAAATCACCATTAAGATGACTCTATTTCGACCCACAGCATTGAGCTACTGAACTCACTCAAAAAAATCAGCAAGTCAACCATAATATTCATGTAACACCAATTTTTTTTAAAATGTGAGATAAAATTTCTCTCAAAATTATACCCTATTTTTCAAGCATCTCAAAATTCATCGAAATTCTTTTTATTAAATTCTATTCTCCATTTCTACCATTTTGATATATAAATACATAAATAAATAACGTACCTATAATAGGTAATTCAATAACTTAGCAATTAAATCAAATCCCAAGAGTTCTCTGATTAAAGTTACTGAAGCTGCGAGGTCTTTTCCAGAATAGCTGAGGCGGTCAGGCTTTTGAAGTGGACTTTGGAGGAAATAATAAAACTAATATATATATAAGCCTCTTATCTCCATGCCCTACCTGTGCCAGACCTATAAGGGAGCGGGCCCAAGCAGCAGATCGCAAGAGGCTCGGGTTCTGTAGTTGGCCGAAAAAGAGAAGAGGGGGAAGACCTTAGATGCCACAGCAGCTGAAGGAAAAATATAAGAAAGAAGAAAAAAGAAAAGGCTAGGCTTTTTATAAGAGATTGAGGCTTTAGAGGGGGAAAAATAAGCAAACCCTTCAAGATGAGGACCTAATTCTTTTTTATAAGATACTCAACTTCTAATATAAGGGCCGAATGGTTCATATGACTAAAGTTTGAACATTTTATAATTCTCTGACCAGTTATGATTACATTTGTAGAAATTTCTATATATTAAGCATATTAAAGACATCCAAGAATATCAAAAAGGCTTGATGCATACTATCCATAGTATATGATATCATTGATCCAGTTATTTTCAGGTTAATTCTCATTCATTACACACATAAGACTCCTTAATGGCATACAGTGCATAAAATCAATATTTTACATGTATCATGTTTAATCATCAATATAAATCATTATGAAATGAATGAAAAATATTTATGTCAATGCCAAGGAACTATGAAAGATTTATGCATATCATATGATCATTAATTCAAATGATTTCAGGTTAATTTTCATTAATTTCAATCATAAGTCTATCTAACTATGTACAAGGCATAAATGAGGATTCTCACATTCATTATTACATGCATATTTCATCAACAATACACATCAGTAAATAGTTGAAAAGTGATGTATTGGTCTTCTAAGCAGAAATTGAAGTACTAAATAAAGACGTTCATAAATTGAAGAATGCTCCAGTTGTAGCAGAATTCCAGATGTGTTCTTGGAGGAACTATTAGGATTGCCACTTAAAAGAGAAGAGAAGTTTCGAAATGAGCTGTAACTAGTAACATAAGCTATATTCAGATTCCCTTACAGAATGACTTTAAAAGAGATGCAAGAATTGAAAGATCAAGTGCAAGAATTAATGGATAAGAGGTTCATCCAACTAAGTAATTCACCTTATAGTGCTCCTATACTTTTCGTTGAGAAGAAAAATGGATCTATGAGGTTGTGCATGCAGTATTGAGAGTTGAAAAAAATGACAATAAAAAATTAAATGAAATTCACTATGAAAATTTGGGAGAAATAGTACAAATCTCCCTTCTCTGTCACTCTCTCCATGTCTCTCTTTACCCTTGCACCGTTCTCGCACAAACAAACAAAGAGAAACATTCAGAAACCACCAAGGGATGCAACCCTTAATGAAAAAAGAGAGAAAATTGTTAGCCCGTTCGCAGCCCACGGCGCCGAGTTTGGAGTGTTGCGGTGCTCTACTCTCACTCTCTGTCTTCAATCTACCTAACAGTGCCGCAGCGCCGGGGTCTGGAGCACAGCGATGCTCATTGGCACCGCTGCAGCGCTCCGCTCTCTGACTGTTAACGAGCAAACTATATAGCGCCGCATCGCTCGGGCAGACAACACCGCAGCGCTGTGCAGTTCTACGAGAATAAATTTTGTACCCATTACAACCCCCTAGAGAGCTCGATTGATTGAATTAAGGTCCAAGGCAACAGTATAGCCCTATTGATCAATACAATTAGATTCCACACAGAACTAACATGAAAGGGGGTGAAAATGGGGTGTGAAAACACACTAACCAATGAGACATTATTGCTAGAAGGACTCATCAAAGGTACTATCATCAATTAGAAAATTATACTTGATTCACCCATTACACAGTCAATTACATTGAGTTCAATCTGTGTATTTTCCAGGTAATTATACCATGTGTCCAATTTCGTAATGTAGACCTTGATTTGCACTATAAAGATGGGATACTTGCAAGCGCAGACACATGCAACATCAAATCTTGGATAAAACTCTGTCGTATTGGAATCTAATACATTGAATCTCTTTAAAACTTTCCTTAAAATCTCTCTTTCTCTGAATTGTTAATTAGTAACTTGATTCAACTTGGCCTTGTATACTCAAAGGGATTTGATCAGACCTTTTATAGATCAATTCACTAAGACATTTAAACATAGCTTCTCTTTCTCTTCTCCTTTGTTCTTCGAGCTTGGTCCATTTTTTTAACAAAATATTGGTATCTTTACATGGATAACATTGGATCCAACAAATAAGATCTATAATCACGCTGACATAAGGTAGCGAGAGAACCAAGGATAAGACATAAAAAATGAAAAAGTATAGTGCATATAAACAGAATAGTGGTAGGATATGAAAAGAAATATGCTAAAACTTGGACCAAAGTGTTAAAAGGGAAGGAAGATCATTTAAACAAAGAAAAACAAAAGATAAAGCTTATCAAGCACCCAATACTAGGAGCAATAATCCATACTTTAAATATGCCAGAATTTAAACAGTAAATCACGAGAAATTTCTCTGTTGATTTTAAGTTTATGTACAGGAAAAATTGAATATTTAATGCATGGAAAATTGCTAATAAAATTTGGGATAAAAAAGCCAACAACAGAAAGGAACCCTGGATTTTCAAGGCAAAACATGATAAAAACAATAGATACTCCAAATTGAAAACGAAAATAGGTAAAGAAAGTATGCCTTAAGTAGAGTGGCCTATATCCAAGATAATTAATAATTAAAGATCATATGGGCAAAAGCACAATCTGAAAAAAAAAAAAAGAAAAACCGTGTAATCGCAAATTAAACTCAAAAGTCGACTGAAGACCTTCACAGCCATAACATAAGGATCCAAGACTAGTGGTGAAGTCGGCTCATTAAAAAATAGATTAAGAATCAACAGAGCCAGCACCAAAGGAGAAACTTCACCCAATAGGCAAAAGTCAGTACTGTACTGCAACATAAAATAGAGAGCAATAATAAACAAATTTGACAGATATTTTTGAATAACTTTCCTTTCCCGAGAAGAGAAAGAGGAACTGACCATAGAGATGATTAAAGAAAAGGTTTGTAGCACCAGTAGAATTCACAACATCAACAAGAGTTGAAGCAGTATCAAAAGACCTCTTTGTAATAAGATTAGCTCCAAGGCTCCTAAGGGAGGAATCAAGATGCTTCAAACTCTGGCTCAACCACCACCTGGAAACTCTTCCAGGAAAGTAGGTGCCTTCTTCTTCTGGAGCCCAAATGAAAACAGAAACCACATATCCAGCCCTAACACCAGCAGCAAGAGCTGGGTTGTCCTCCACTCTAAGGTCCCTCCTGAACCACACTATACTGATGCTGTTGTTACTTGTGTTTCCACCATTAGAGCTGCTTGCGGGAGGCATGATTGGTAAATTGGGTGAAGGAAAAATAAAATCAAATTTTGGTGTAGGGGAGTGGGAAGCGAGATCGGGGGAGATGACAAAAAAAAAAAAACCGGATTTTGGGATTGCGAAAATCGCGGAAAAAGCGATGAAATTATAGGTAAGAGGACGATAGCTCCAGTGCGTGTTGAAGAAGCTTGGGGGAGTGGAGGAGAAGTATGCAGCTAGAAGATTTGGGGATGAGATAATGATTATTCCGTTTTTATTTTTATTTTTATTTTCTCTTTCTCTCCTTCGACTTTATGGCTTTGTTATGGGATTTGGGAAACTTTGGTAATTACATAATTAAGAAAATATGACAGCTATTTATTTAATTGAATAAATATATTCAATAATTTAATAAGAATAAAATTATTCTCATGTATATATATTATTTATTTACTGAAATTTGTTATGAACGAATTTAATTTAAATTGTTTCAAATTTAAATTTTTATTTGATGCTTATTTGAATATTTATTCACTTCATATTCAAGCTTATGATCATTAGCTGCAATAGACTTTATTAGAGTAAGCATAATGAGACTGTAGTATTGAAAAAAAGTGGATTCCGTGATGAGAGTTCGTTAGAAACTTTCTGATGGATTGGCAATGTGTGAAGAGAAAGAGGATTTCAGAACGGGAGCTCACCGAAGGCTCGTCGATAGGACCACTCAAGCAAAAAGTTATTTATATAATTTTTTATTCTCCCTCTTTTATACTTTACACCTTCCAAAAGCCTTCTCCTTTTTTAAGAGATTACTTAGCCGCTCTTTCATTTTCTCATGAAGTTCTAAAGAGTAAAATAAAGCTTATGAAGAGGAGTTCTAGAAAGCTTAGGGGGTTGAACTAGAGTTAGCTTTCATGCTATCACTCCTAATTAAGTAGGTTATCGAATTCCTACCATAGAATGCAATAATTTTTGCTCATTATATTTGTTTCCATGTTTGATCCTGGAATCAATCTTTGAAATATTTTTCCACTGTATGTAGGCGAGGAATTGATGTGATTTGCATTCTTATGATATTTTTTTCCCTATATACAAGGGGAAAATTAGAAGATGGCAACTTAGAAAGCTTGCATTAATGGTTGAATGATATGATAGGTGTTTCTTGTGCTAATATAGTCAATAAGGAAGGCTAAGATATCATGTATCTAGATATGAGAAATGCATGCAATGATAAGCATATCAATATTTGGGTATCACAATGGCTATTGAGCATATCGTTGGGCACCATGATGATAACTTCATTTTAAATGTTTTTGTTCTCTTCTTTTGCTTTGCTATCTTATAAAAGTATGAAGCAATATATATCATATTTAAGTCTTAATTATATTGCATGTTTAAATATCATAAATAAATAGAATTTTAAGGTAGATATAAAGAATTATGCCTTTGCAGCTCTCTGTTAGCCTAAATGCATAGTTCTACAAATGATTTTATTGTGATATGTTAGATATTTTTTTGGAGAGAAATTCTATTAGAATGTATCAGAATGGATTTAAAAATGATTGAATTTATTCTGAGATTAGCGCATGATAAATTTTTATTTATAACACTAATCTCAAAAGCAAATATAAGAATTTTTAAGTTATCAGACACATTTTTTCCTCTCTTTTTTTTTTGTGAACTAATATGACAACTTCTATCTTTGCACATCAAAATTTTTTGGTATAATTGTATTATTGTTACGATGATATATGTACTATAAGATAAACGTGTCTGATAATATTTTTGCATGATAGATTACATTCATATTATTAATTTATGAATTAGTTAATAAATGAATAAAAAAAATTCATCTCAAATATTGAATGGATAACTGTTGGGAAATGAGCACTAACTCAGGTAGAGTAATCACAAATCCAATCCAAATTGCAAACTTTTAAAAACTAAACATTAGCATATATGATACCGTAATCTACCAACAGACTTCGCACTATTATTCTTTATAAGAAAAATTATAATTTTAATCATTATTTTAAAACAGTAAACATATTCATAATTTAGTGAAAATACACGCATGAAGCAATCAATAGCCAGTGAAAATGACAAACAATAATAGAGAGTTTATAGTAAATTCAAAAATTATACGCGGAACGGTCAGTAGCCAACGACAGTGACAATAATGAGAAGAAATTTACGATATATTTAAAGATAAATTAAATCGAACGGTTTTTATATAAATTAAGATTGAAAGAATTTTGCATTATCAAAACCACAGTGTCCTCACCCGCTAGTCTAAAACTCATCAGGAACAATATCACTAGAGGGCAAATGAGAGTCACCTCAAGCCAATCAATTCCTAATCAACCATGCACTCATCAAGAGAGGACAAAAAACATCTTGGCCCAATAATCAACCTCCAATGAGGAAAATTGTTTTTTCTTCGATTTAAAATGAAAATAAAAAATAAATATATATATATATATATATAATTGCCTAAAGGTTAAAAAAAAAAAAAGATAAAAGGACGAGCACGTGAGTTGGATCTTATCATGTCGACCTTACACGCTTCAGAACTCATTATTCCTTAATGAAAGCGGCAATAGCCTTAGATTGTGACGTGGTCCAGGACTAGAAAATGCCATGCCACTCTGCCGCAGCCACTTGTTTCCTTTATTCAATCTTTTCTTCTTACCCTCTTTTCTCCCTCTCTCTCCCTCTCTCTCTCTCATAGCTTTCAAAATAAACACTCCTCTTATCCTGGAAATCGATTCCTTCAACATGGCTGAAAAGTAAAAAAAAAAACCTCCAAATTCAACATTACGAACTCTTAGTTTTGAGTATTTTGACGATTAATATGACTTTCTTCTATGATGCTTAGCGCCACAAAAAATACAATAATAATGGATGACATTTTATTTTATTTTTTATTATTGAAAACCAAAGCGGATATTTTTTTCATATAGATATTAAGAGCCTGATATAGACTGAAAATTTCCTCTAATAATATGCATTTTTCGGATGCTTTCGATTTTGATTAAATTCAATCCAACACAAATAATTTCAATTTCAATTAAATTCAAGAGTTCCAGTAGAAAAAAAAAATAATAATAAAAAAATAAAAACTCACCCAAAACTTTTAGGTTTAAACAAAGCTTTACAGTAAATATTCGGGCAAATTAATACCTAAATTCTATGTGGTCAGACTGATGTGGATCCAACACCATCAGCAATGTTTAAGAATAAACTTGTATGACAGGCATAAATATATTAAAAATAAAAATAAAAATCAACAGAATAGTAGACTAATTTTTTTTTTAAATGATATCCTTAGAAAATTGAAGTTAAAAACATGTCAAAGGCTTGATTGAGTGAAAATAGCATTTATTTCAATCCATGGTTTTTTGAGAAATTTGCACTCTGTTCCAATAACAAGCGTACAATGCATTTATGCTCACCCGTCCAATTAAATGGGCACGAATGACCTTCCCTTCTTTTCTCAAAAACAAAGAATTCATAGTTTCAGATTATCACAATGATGTGACCATTGAATTCTTTACAATCAAATACTCGAGACGGATTTCCACCGCGTCAAAAAACATCTGCAGGTGAAACAGTCTATACACTTTGATCAATGTTAGGGGAGAGATGGAATGGAACTTTTGATAACCGATCTAGCTAAATTGAAGAGTTATAAATGGCCGAATCGGGCATGGACGGAGCTTGTTTACCTGGGATGATATCAAATCAGAGGAAGGTTTTAGCTGTCGAACCTTTCAAAGAAGTAGAGGTAACCCATGTCTATGGGTGGATCAGCAGATGCGCCAACTTTGCTATCATTGAAAATGACCCATCTTCCTTCCTTACGGACATGGGCCACATAGTGACCACAATGAGTTGATGGGCCGATGTGGCTAATCAGTGCCAACAGTTTATACCCTGCAGTGGAGTTTTTCATTTTTTAATTAATAAATGGAATTAATCATCTATAATGTCATGGTAAACAGCAATATTCAAACAATTAAAACCAAGCTAGAAAAAATAGTACTGAGATCAAATAGTCAGCAGAGAAAATGAGACCAAACCAATCAAACAAATGGATTTCGTAATCAATCAATTCCCAGGACATTTTTTTAAAAGCAAAATAAAATTTCTCATCAATCAATAAAAACAATACAATATAAAGCAGAAGCAGATGATTCCTTGATTGGGAAAAAAAAAAAGAAGAAGAAATAAAATACACCACCGACGTCCGAAGTGAGCCAACTGCCTGAAGAAAATAATCTTGAGGTTCCACATTAGAAGCATCTAATGTGAAATATGGTATATTTTAGAGTATGATGTACTTCCTTAATCCACCACTTCTGGCATAAAGAAATGCTAGCATCGAAGGACAGACCGAGTTAGGATCACCACTACCCCCAAAAACAGGATAATCATCAGGAGCAAAAACTTATGATGGATCGGGATAAAAAAATTTATGAGAAAGTACAGGGTCAATCATAACCATTGGACTTGCATCAAAAGAAGGAAATGAAGAGTGAATCTATCCCCTCTGTAGCTTCAACAAATGAAAAAGGAGCACAAGTCGAGAATGATTCCACATACGTCAAAATCCTAGGAGTAGGAGCGACCATAAGGGAAGTTATACCATGCATGATTAGTCGAGGTGCAATCAGCAAACCAGAAGACATGGATACTGATGAGTTTTTTGGAGCCAATTGAAGCGAGGAAGCACAACGCTGCACACAAAATGTTGAATATAAATTGACAAACTATGAGGCAAGTTGCAACGTCAAGGGTGCTACTCGAGACGCAATTGTTAAAGATGCTATGAGTGTGAGTCTATGATGCACTGATACTTCTCCTCAAAAAGGCATGCAGTGTCTAACATGACACGTGTCCGATTAAAAAAATATTAAATATAAATTGGACATGCGTGTCTTAAATATTTTATGAAAATTTTTTAAATATAATCTCTTGTATATAAAATTTTTATTTATTTTAAATATAAAAACTAATTTTTTTATTTCCTATCAACAATACCAAATCAATCGCCCCCACTCAATAACCTATTCATCGAATATTCTCATTTTCATTTCCCTTTAGCAGGTCGCAACTTTGGTTTCACAACAATGCTCGATGTCATCTCAACATCGAAGTCTGACGTTGTCACAACATCGACATTTCAAAATCATCTCAACATCAAAGTCTGGCATTGTCTTGACATTGATGCTCAACGCTAGCAATTTCTACACCCACAACTTAACAGCTCATATTTGTTTGACGTCATCTTAACATCAACGGCCAACGCCCTCTCAACATCAATGATAGATGCCCTCTTGACATCGATGCCCGATACTTACTGCATAACATCGATGCTTGACTCTCGACAGCATTGGCATCTCGTCTCTCGATGCCTGATACACGACATCAACGCCTGACTCTTGAAATCCTAATATTAATCATTTTTAGCACAAATTTTAGTTAAATGACTTATTATTTCTAAATTATTTTTACTATTATACTTACTCAATTTTATTCACTTTTAAAATATAAAAATTATAATATTGTGTCAAACCCATATCCGTGTCCTATATTTTCAATAATTGACATGTCTCATGTATAAGCTAGCCAAACAAAGAGATAGGAGTAGTAAGGATTTAATTCAAGTGAAGTGTATTAAGGATGAAGATCAAAAAGTACTTTTCCTAGAAGATGATATTCAACAAAGGTGGATGAGATATTTTGATAAACTTTTAAATGAAGATTGTAGGAATACAATTGACTTTAATGACCTTAGCATCCTAAATGAAAATAAAGATTTCTGTTTTTATCGGCGTATTAGTAAAACCGAAGTTAGAGAGGCTTTAAAGAAAATGAAGTGTGGAAAAGCTGTTGGACCTGATGATATCCCAATAGAGATGTGGAAATGCTTAGGAGATGAAGGAATTTCTTGGCTAACTAAACTTTTTAATAATATTTTGAAGACTAAAAAGATGCCAGATGCGTGGAGAATGAGTGTATTGATTCCTATTTATAAGAATAAAGGTGATGCACAAGATTGTGCGAATTATAGAGGAATTAAGTTAATGTGTCACACTTTAAAACTATGGGAGCGAGTTATGGAGCGTAGGCTGCGGCGTGATACTAATGTTTCTCAAAATCAATTTGGATTCATGCCTGGTAGGTCTACTATGGAAGCCATACATTTATTGAGAGGTTTGATGGAGAAATATAGGGAGAATAAGGAGGATCTACATATGATATTTATTGATTTAGAGAAAGCATATGATAAAGTTCCAAGAGAAGTGCTATGGAGAGTTCTTGAAAAGAAAGGAGTTAATAATGCTTATATTCAAATCATTAAAGATATGTATGAAAGAGCTACTACTTGTGTTCAAACACAAGGTGGTTTGACCAAGTATTTCCCTATTTCGGTTGGATTACATCAAGGATCAGCTTTAAGCCCATATCTTTTCGCGTTAGTCATGGATGTTCTCACTAGACATTTACAAGAGGATGTACCCTGGTGTATGCTTTTTGCTGATGATATTCTTCTTGTTGACAAGACTAAAGAGGGAGTTGAAGGTAAACTTGAAGTCTGGAGATCAACCTTAGAGTCTAAAGGTTTTCGCTTGAGTAGATCTAAAACTAAATATATGGAGTGTAATTTTAGCAGTAATAGACCTAGTGAGGGGATTGTGACTTTGGGCGATCGAGTCATTAATAAGAGTACACGTTTTAAATATCTTGGATCTATTGTTCAGAGTGATGGTGAAATAGATGGGGATGTTATCAGTAGAATTCAAGTTGGATGGTTGAAGTGGAGAAATGCACCGGGCTTGTTGTGTGATAGAAAAGTCCCCCTTAAACTTAAGGGAAAATTCTATAAGATGGTGGTGAGACCTGCAATGCTTTATGGTGCAGAATGTTGGCCATTAAAAGAGAAGCACAATACTAAGTTATGTGTTGCGGAGATGAGGATGCTTAGGTGGATGAGTGAATTTACTCTTAGAGACAGGATACGAAATGAGCATATACGTGAAAAGGTTGGAGTAGCTCCAGTGGAGGATAAGATTAGAGAGAGTCGTCTTAGATGGTTTGGTCACATAAAACGGCGGCCTTCTGATGACCCAGTTAGGAAAGTAGAGGTATTAGATTTGACTTATGTTAAGAAAGGTAGAGGTAGACCTAAAAAGACTTGGTTAGAAAATATTAGAAATGACCTTTCTCTATTAGATTTAAACGAGAATTTGACTTTGAACCGGATACAATGGAGAAAAAGGATTCATGTTGCCGACCCCACGTAGTGGGACAAAGGCTTGTTGTTGTTGTTGTTGTTGACATGTCTCATGTCTGTGTCATATTGTATCCACGTCGCCGTGTTCGTATCTGTGCATCATAGGTGTGACTGCAAAACCCAGAGGCAATATGATGAGGACATCACTACATGGAAAGTTTATCAGAGATGTGGCCATCAATCTACGGCCACTATTGAGTCATTGTATTTTTGAGTCATGTCATGTCTTTGTTTTCTTTCATTAGTGTTATGTTATTTCTTTTCCGTTTTACCTCTTACTTAAGGGTGGTTGTGTGTTCGCCCGGAGGGCATTATTGTCTTTTGTTTGAGTCCATTGTTTGAGGCTATTTAAGGCCCCTTAATATATCTTTGAAGCTTAATGAATGAATGAAAAGAAAATTCCTGTACTTTTGTTTGAGAGCTTGAGAGTTGAGAGCCATTGAGGAGGATCCCTAGGAGAGGGAGAATTATGCATCACCCACCAACCTTGAAGCGTCGGGTTCGTGGTTTACTTCTCTATCTTTCTCTTCTCCCCCTCTCCCACCACCACCACCGGCCTCCACTCCCTCCTCCCTTCCCCACGGCCCAAGCCCCACCCGAGCCTAGCCCCACTACCCCACCCGATCCCCCTTCCCCACCACCACCACCCACGGCCAAGCCTTCAAGCCGCCGACCCCTCCCCTTGGCTTCCCCTTTCTCATGTGCCATTAAGCCCTTCCTAATTTAGTTTCATATTTTTGGTAAATCAATTAATGAGTAAATTCAAATTTATTTAAATTTGAAATCATTACCTAAAATATAAATCTTATTTTAGGAAAGTTTCCAAATCATAGTCTTTTGAATTTTAAATTAAATTGGAATGAATCTTTCCTTCCAAATTTAATCCCCCCATTTAGGAAAGCATTAAATGCCTCCCCAAATCTCCCCTCTCTCCCTATGTCGCCGGCCCCATAGAGCCCCCCTCTCTCTACCCGCCCCTCTCTCTCCCCAATCTCTCTCTCTCTCTTTCCACATTAAACCCCACCTCATTTAGAAATTAATTCAAATTTCTAATTCCTAATTCCCTCCAAATCAAATTCTAAAATCAAATTCATATTTTAGAATTCTTTCTTCCCAAAACCCTAACCCTAACTCCTCCAAATCTAAGCCAACTTCTCCTCCCAACTCCTACCTTGGCCGGCCACCTCCTCCATCCTTTCTCCACTTTATTTTCAAGACAAAACCACCAATCTCTTGGGGAGAAACATCAAGGACAGCAAAGGAGCATCCCCTTCAACCATTCTCCTTCAAAATCACCATGAATGGAGGTTCCCGAATGGGACTACGGATTGATACATGACGATCAAGATCAAATCGACATCCTCCGGTTTCCTTTCTTTGACGTGGGTTTCGACTTCGACAACACCGTTGAAGAATACATCGATCACATCCAAATTGTCGTGGTTGACGTGATCGACGAGCAAAGGTCAAAGGGACGTTGGATCATCGCCGGCCGATCAACGCCTTCCACCACTCCGGCTACCTCTTCGCATCCCGTTAAAGGTTACATCGTTCGCCTCCTAAATATCCTCGCCGACACTATTAGCAAGCAAGTGGATAGAATCCGATGGCGTTCCTCTTCCGAATCACAATAAGGGTGAACTTTTTCTCCTTATTCAATTACCTCTTCATTCACTAACCTTGTAGGTGATGATGGAATCGCAAAGGATTGAGCTCCGCTTAAAATGCTAAAGCTTAGTAAATGTAGGGCTTGAGTGTACCTTTATTTGCTACTTATCTTATTGTTAATTTAGGGATTTTGATTGAACGTCTACTACTTCGCATGTTGTTGATTCTCTAATTTATTTTGCTTGTCCAAGTGCTTAGCAAGTGGTTTGGCCTAAACGTAGGCACCCCTCTCTTGTTTTATTAACGTTTTGGATTGCTAACTTTATAATTATAATTGTTTACCTCAAATAATCATGCAATTTACCTTTAAGCATTGTAGTTTTGTATCACAACAATGCCAGCATAAGAGGCATTAAAGCAGAAAAAGCACCGCACCATGTAAGGGAAAGAGGATGAAACTGTGAAGCACGGAGCAAGGACTATGACTAAGCTCCTAAAATATCAAGAAGAGCTAATCAGATAAATCAGAAATAAACAAAATTAACCTTCAAGCAATACATGTGTTTTACATGCGGGCGAAGTCTTCTTATGAAAAGATTGATATTTATATGAACACAATTAGAGCTTGGGATTATAATTCATCCCAACCATTCGTCCAAAAAGGGAAAATAGTTTCTAAAGGTTATCCCATTAGTTGGAGGGGCTAATAGACAGCGTGGCTAATGAAAAATGTAACTGATTTACTACCATCCGCAAACACATGCAAATGTAAACTAAATTTATGCATGATGCAGCATCAGTGCATGTTTGAACTTTTATTATTCATGAAACTTATGCAAATCTAGAAGTTTATTTTATGTTCTTCATCATGTGCCGCGGAATCTGTAGCATTTTGATTCTTTGGTCAACTTGATTTACTGTTTGAACTAAAAACAAGTCGGTTCATCTCACATTGGATTCCCCAAATTAATTGTTTATAATTTCTAGTTTCAACACATGTCTGGTTCCCCTGCTCTGTTCAACCACTTATTTGGAATGTGCTGCTTTTGTTTCTTTCAATTCCTAATTTATGCGCTATAGTGTGGGGTCTGCAACTTCTGTCTGTACTATGGCATTAAATTGGCATATGATAGTCAAGATAATTGGCAATGCTTTACATTCTATAAAACGTGTGCAAGTTTTTCGCTATGCTGTTGGCTTTCCTTATATTAGTCTATTTCCAATGAACTTGCGACTTGCCTACTATAGCTAGTGTTTGACTATTGGCTTTCTTTATTCTCTCGTCTTGGTTATGTAGTAGGCATTGATGCTTCTTGTTTAGAGCAGACTGGACTGAAAACTTGTGGACTAAGTAGGATTCAAGATAATTGAATTGAAGAATGAAAAATTTTAGCCACACTTAGAAGATTCTGATAGACCACCTATTTTTTTTGTTATATAACTAAGAACAATGAGGCATACAATAAAACATCAATTATTTAATGAAATTCTTGTTTTATCACAAACTTGTGTGCTAGTTGCATGTAATTTTTTCAAAATGCAATACAAGTCTAGACAAAAAATTGCAACACAAGCATGTTTGTATCAGCATGAGGCCCGAATCTTCAATTTGGTGATTTCTATCCTTGCTATTTTTTTATCTATGTATTTTGTGTATGTATTTTGTGATTGATTTTGCATGTGCAATTAGAATTTAGTCAAATTAGCTATCATCTGATTTTCCTATTGCAGTGTAAATTCCAATCACCATATAACTTTCATTTCATTCCAGTAATCTGAAACTAGCATCAATATGACAGACAATATGAAAACTATAAGCTACCATTATAAAACATTAAGGCTGCTCCCACCATATCTTCATAAGTTGGCATGAGTTCCAAAATTATAGCAATCAAGCCTAGTTTGAAACCATTTTGAACTTGTTAAAACAAAAAAAACAGAGTATGATTATGAACAGTATTTGGAAAGAAACTAAATAATTAGACTTTAACAGACATAATCAAGCAGAAATAATTGAACAAGGGTAACAAAGGAGGAACATACTTCCATTTCCATCAGGGACTCTGCCATCAAGAGTCTGCGTGTTGCTTGAAGTTGTGGCATCAGTATCCATAGTTGAGGAAGTAGCTTCAGGATGACTAAATATCCAATCTGTAGCCTTCTCAATGTTCCCACCCTACAAAAATTTAAACCGGCTATTGTAGAACATATTTAAAAATTATAATACTCTCAGAACCAATCAAGAACAAATTTACTAGCGCCTAAGACCATCAGAACTCAAGAAGCATGTCTTTATACGAACATCACCATATAGCACCCACAAATGGTAGATGAATTAATTACATACCGAGGCCTTCAATGCTTTCCGAGCAACCACTTCTTCAAATCCAAATGAAATCAGCGTTTCAACACTTGCTTCATCAATGATTATACCAGTATCTCGAGGCCCATAATGAATAGTATCATCGATATCTAGAGAAAGAAGTTTGCATAGAAGTCAGCCACGATGCTTCAGAAACTGAAACTTAGAATTTTTCTTAATGAGGGCTTTGGGTGGTTCCCTATGGTCATCACATTAACCATTTGTAAGGCAACAAACTAATATATGACTGTTCTGAAGTCAAACCTGGATCATCCATGTGCGCTAGTAACCAATTCATTGCTTCCTCCACCCCAATATTGGAAGTGTTAATAGCAGCTTTTTGACAATGGAGATAATTAAATCCCATGATTGCCAGCTGTGAAACAATATCCTCGTTGGGGACAATGTGAGTGGCTTTATTCTCATCAACGCTGGAAGCTGCAGAACACCAACGAAATTTTACTACAGTAACAACACGAACATCACAATTCAACTTCTCCAAAATTAACTGTCAAAACTTCCGACACTTATTATCAACCAACCTTTCTCGGGAAGTAGTTCTTCTCCTGACTGAATACCTTTACTGCGCATATGGGTGATATCAATAATATCAGGAACATCAATATACACATCTAAGAAAATTAAAAAAAAAAAGCACTGTAAGGTAGAAGTTGCAGTAAAAATTCAAACAATTAAGTTATTAGCCCAGCAAAAGCTAACAAAATGAAGGAATAAATTACCCAGTTTCTTAGGCACCCATCCCTCCTCCAATACAAACTTGCGCATGTGCAGAACCAGATAATCCGGGAAAGTTGTGAAACCAGCGGTTCTGCAGAATGATCCGTGAACAGATAAATAAAATAAATTTAGTATCTGAAAAGCATGATCACGCCAACCTTTATTTGACTAATACTAGATAGATTCTCAATCATTACATTAAACATAAAGAATTGATCTGCCTTGGCATGCAACTGCACATTAAGTTGCCATCTATTTTCAATCACAAATAGAAGTTCCTTTGCAATATACCTTGCATGCAGATGTACTTCAGGAGATTGACAACAAACACCAACACACTGGATGCATAACTATCACTTGCTAACGCAAGTTATCTAATGTAAGCAACTTTTAAACCAGTAAAAACTGGTCATCGTAAGAAAAAATGGGAAAAACCATTGTCTAGGATAGGGAACTCAGACATCATCATATGGCAAATCATTGTCTAGGATAGGCAACTCAGACTTTGCCATTTTTTTCATATGCATTATTTCAAAATACCACCTCACTATAAAATATTTGAATTCCAAAAAGAAGTTGAGACATAAAAATTCTAAGTGGGTTGAGTTATTATGGGAATATCATTTGTTCTTAAATATTATGCTAGAACTGAAAATAAGCATATTGATGTTGAATACAATATCTATAATTCTACATATGATGCAAATCTACATATGATGCAAATCCATATAAAAGAGGAGTATGCAATTTATAAGGATTTTGATAAGATTTACTAAGACTTAAATGATAATTAACCATTGTTTAAAAAAATTACATGCTTCAAGATGTTTATTTATTCAATGGAACTCATCCTTTATTCCTATTTTATCTTTGAAAGACTTCTTTATTTTAGAACTAAATGCAGGGGAGTTGTTGGACATTTAAGCAAGAATAAGACCATCGATGTAACATTTATTGTTTCACATTACAGTACTTGTGGGTCAGTTAAATGTATAAAACCAAATAAAAGGTTGTGTGCAACTTTACCAATTCCATATGAGTCGTGGGAGGACGACATTAGTATGAATTTTATGCTAGGTTTACCATTAGCATTGATAAAACTTTTTTTTTTTTTTTGCAGCGTTGAATTATTTTTTAAAAAATAGCTTGTTTCATTCCGTATTATAAATTATTGGTGCATCTCATATTTTTAAACTACATTCCAATGACGTGGTTAAATTGAATGGGATGCTTAAAATAGTTATTTGAAATTAGAATGTAAAAGTCAAGAGCTATTTCAGACAACTCTTTGGAAGACAATGGGAATACAACTTAAATTTTCAACTGCAATCAAAACTAGTGGGCAAATTGAAATAAATGGTTAAGAGAGATTTTACATTGTATGATAAAAGATAACATCTGAGTGAGGTTTGATATTATTTGAGAATGCATACAATTCATGAAATAACCTCAAACTAATTTTTCCTGAAACTTTGGTTGGGTCAGTGTTGCGGCGCTGAGTTGGGTGGCACCGTGATATTGAGCTCACAGATTTTCTAGAATTTGAGGGAGCATTGTGGCGCTAGGTTTGAAAGTTTGTTTTTTAAATAAAAATATCTAAAACCATTTATATTACACCCTTACCACCCCTCTCCCCTTTCCCCATTTCATTTTTGGCTGGGTGAGAGAAGAGAGAGAAAGGGAGAGATAAGAAGAGAAAGCATGGTTCGAGTAGATATTTTTCATCACTCCAATTGGGAAAAGTATTATAATCGTAATAAGTAACTTTAATCCTACTTTTGTTTTCAGTGATTTTATGTTTTGCCAATTTTTCTCCTATGGAATTGATAAAAATGCAATATCTCTCATTTTAGTGATTTTTCACCATGCAACTTTTGATATGTAGTAGATATCATTCCCATGAACATTTTGATTGATTTATATTGAAATTTCATCGGGCGATTTTGCTTATATGTTATTTTAATTTAAATTAGTATAATACAGAGTATAAAATGATTATGAGGCAGTATAGTGCATCTAAACATGAAATACATAATATGATAAGTTTATTATTCATTTAGTTGGACATACTTTTTCAGCATATTACAAGCATATTGATGAGCATAATGATAGTTGCATTGAGTGTTTATAATATTTGCTATTATGCTCTATATGATATAAATACATGTAAAAAAAAAGAAAGACTGGATGAAAATGATTGACTGATTCAGGTTGGCTAGAGACATATTACCTTATACAGGAGGGTAGGCCGACGAGCTATCCTTTAAATAAGATTTGTGATGTAATCCTAAATAATATGAAAAGTGAGATATAAAGACTGACTTATATGATATGATACACCGACAGACAGGATATGATGATTTCTTTTATGAAAGCCACCTGACTTGTGATGTGATATGAGACTAATTTATGATAACATGACTGATATGATTGAGACTGATTCCTGTAAGGTTAGCCTACAGGATTGGATACAGAAAAAGTACCACAGGTGTTGGATGCCCTAGCTTGCTTGCATATGATATAAGAATGCATGAAAATTTGCATAAATGGCATAATATTATATGATATGCACATTATATATATATATATATATATGATACTTAATATTATACGACATGCATATAATAGATGTTTAATGGGTTAATATGATAGGTATGTTGATACACATGAAATGAAATATAAGTTACCTATACAGAATCATGACAAACTCGTTGCATTGTATTTGACATGATCTACTAAATCTTGATCTTCTGGCTATTGTAAATTGAATTTTGATAAATGAATATATAAATGTTTTAATGTATAAGATTTATAATTGATTTCATTGAACTTATTTATATTAATGAATTATTAGAAACATTGATATGTTGTTAACCAAGAGATGAAATAAACAATTCTTCTAATTTAAGTCTTGGGGTGTCATGGTTCATTTGTCAATATGCCTATTGGCACAAATTCATTTGAAAATGTTACAAGGTTTCAATCAAGAAAGTCTATAGATCTTATCACCTTAGTATAAATTCAAGGCCTAGTGTGTTTGCACAAGTCATTTATATAACATATGCATGACTAATTATACAACAACAACATCAAGCCTTTGTCCCACTACGTAGGGTCAGCTACATGAATCCTTTTTCTCCATTATGTCCTGTTAAAAATCAAAGTCTCATTTAATCTAATAAAGAAAGATCATTTCTAATATTTTCTAACCAAGCCTTTTTAGGTCTACCTCTACCTTTCTTAACATAAGTCAAATCTAATACCTCTACTTTTCTAACCGGGTTATCGAAAGGCCTTTTTGATGTGACCAAATCATTTAAGACGACTCACTCTATCTTATCCTCCACTGGAGCTACTCGAACCTTTTCACATATATGCTCATTTCGTATCCTATCTCTAAGGGTAAAGCCACTCATCCACCTGAGCATTCTCATCTCTGTAACACTTAACTTAGTATTATGCTTCTCTTTTAATGGCCAACATTCAGCACCATAAAGCATTGCAGGTCTCACCAACATCTTATAGAATTTTCCCTTAAGTTTGAGGGGGACTTTTCTATCACACAACAAGCCCGATGCATTCCTCCACTTCAACCATCCAACTTGAATTCTGCTGATAATATCCCCATCTATTTCACCATCACTCTGAACCATAGATCTAAGATATCTAAAACGTGTACTCTTATTAATGACTTGATCGCCCAAAGTCACAATCCCTTCACTAGGTCTATTACTACTAAAATTACACTCCATATATTCAGTTTAGATCTACTCAAGTGAAAACCTTTAGACTCAAAGGTTGACCTCCATAATTCAAGTTTACCTTCAACTCCCTCTCTAGTCTTATCAACAAGAAGAATACCATCAGCAAAAAGCATACACCAAGATACATCCTCTTGCAAATGTCTAGTGAGAACATCCATGACTAAAGCAAAAAGATATGGGCTTAAGGTTGATCCTTGATGCAATCCAACCGAAATAGGAAAATATTTGGTAAAACCACCTTGTGTTTGAAAACAAGTAATAGCTCCTGCATACATATCTTTAATGATTTGAATATACGCATTATTAACTCCTTACTTTTCAAGAACTCTCCATAGCACTTCTCTTGGAACTTTATCATATGGTTTCTCTAAATAAATAAATATCATATTCAGATCCTCCTTATTCTCTCTATATTTCTCCATCAAACCTCTCAATAAATATATGATTTCCATAGTAGACCTACCCAGCATAAATCCAAATTGATTTTGAGAAGCATTAGTATCACGACGCAACCTATGCTCCATAACTCGCTCCCATAGTTTTAAAGTATGAACTTAATTCCTCTATAATTTGCACAATGTTGTGCATCACCTTTATTCTTAAAAATAGGAATTAACACACTCATTCTCGACTTATCTGGCATCATTTTAGTCTTTAAAACAGTATTAAAAAGTTTAGAAAGCCAAGAAATTCCTTCATCTACTAAGCATTTCCACACCTCTATTGGAATATCATCAGGTCCAACAGCTTTTCCACACTTCATCTTCTTTAAAGCCTCTCTAACTTCGGTTTTACTAATACGCCGATAAAAACAAAAATCTTTATTTTCATTTAGGGTGCTAAGGTCACTAAAGTCAATCGTATTTTCACATTCTTCATTAAAAAAATTTAGCAAAATATCTCATCCACCTTTGTTGAATATCATCTTCTAAGAAAAGTACTTTTTGATCTTCATCCTTAATACACTTCACTTGAACTGAATCCTTACTACTCCTATCTCTTTGTTTGGCTAACTTATACATATATCTTTCTCCCTCTTTAGTATCTAATCTATTATATAAATCATTAAAAGCTAAGATCTTTGCATAGCATATTGCTTTCTTAGATTCCTTATATGCCTCTTTATATATTTCTCAATTATCAGAATTTTTACATCTAAACCAAATTTTATAACAAATATTCTTATTTTTTTATCTTTTCTTGCACATTTGGATTCTACCACCAACTATTTTTACTATTAGGAGTTTTTCCCTTTGATACTGCAAGCACATCTTTTGCAATATTCTTAATATCACTAGTCACTTTTTCCCACATAATATTAGCATCCTCATGCACAGACAAAATCTTAAGATCTAAAATTTTACTCTCAAAAATACTTTTGTTAATATTCTTTAAATGTTCCCATATAATCCCAAAATATCGTTTTACTTTATTTTTTATTTTTTCTCATTTATCTTAAAGTCCAAAACTAATAATCGATGTTGGATACATAAATTTTCACTCATAATAACTTTAAAATCTTTGCAATCTAAACGATCTAATTTTTTTATAAAAAAATAATCAATCTGAGTTTTACTATGTCCATTTTTTATAAGTGATGAGATGCTCGTTTCTTTTCTTAAATAAGATATTAGCAATTAAAAATCAAAAGCTATATACATGACTAATTATATTTGCAAAAAATGACGACTAATTATAACAAATACAAGCTTTTTACTAATGTGAAGGAGAGGTCCATGGAGTTTAACTCTAAAGATAAAGTTATGATGCATTAAAATTCAGAAAGACATTCACGAGGTACCTTAAAAAAAATAAAATGTAAGGCAGGGTTTACTATGTATTGAAACTAAAACCTAAATGTTTTTACAAAATTTTGTTATTAATCAAATTTTCAATGCTTTTGATTTGACCTTATTTCATTATCCTACTATCAATTCTTTAAATGCTGCTGTCTTCCCACCACTTCATGTTGTCAACATCCAATCTTCTACCAGACAATTCTAAACCTTGTTCTCAAGGCTATTCTAAAAGATAATATTATATGCACTGCTAATGATGGATTCCAAAGATATCTTGTTCAAGGGCATGAAAAACTTGTTTATAATAATTCATTTTACTTTGCAAGAAGCACAAAACTTGTCCTGACTTGCTTGATGTGATGAGTGTTAAATGCTAATTTTGGAGTCAAAATTTTCCCAAACAAATGGATTTGACCTGGTTAGGAGATTAGATGTATTAGATTTGGCTTATATTAAGAAAGGTAGAGATGGATCAAAAAAAGACTTAGAAAATATTAGAAATGACCTTTATTAGATTTAAATGAGAATTTGACTCCTAAAATAACACAATGGAGAAAAATGATTCATATAGCCGACCTTACGTAGTGGGATAAAGGTTTCATGTTGTTGTTGTAAATAGATTTGACAAAATTTTGCATGTTCATTCTCATTGAAAGTATTACATCAATCAATGACCAACGCAAAACTTATTTATCTTAATTAATTGATTTATCATATTTAATTTTGTAATTACAATAGCTCGAGACACGCTTATGATGATGATGATCTTAAGAAAGAGTGCACTGTTTCCTATTGTTAGGTTGGTTTATATAGTTTGATATAAGGTCACATTGCTTTTGGTTTTTTTATACCTTCAAGTTCAATTCAGTGTTACCAATGGCTCATATTGGATGGCGAATATGGTGATACAAAAGGCTCAATTTATCAAGTCAATTTTTTCAAGTGAAGTAGATTGACAAGATACAAAAATTTGTTCTTATTTGTTTGATGAGTGCTAAATGCTACATTCAAAGTCAAAATTATCCTAACCAGATGGATCTGGAAAAAATTTCATGGTATTTTATTTCAAAGTACCACATCAAGCAGTGACCTAAGCAAATTTTATTTATTTTCATTAAGTAATTTATTTTACGACATTTACTAATTATACTAACAACAACAACATTAAATCTTTATCTCACTACATGGGATCGGCGACATGAATCATTTTTCTCCATTGTGTCCTCTTAGGAGTCAAATTTTCATTTAAATCTAATAAAAAAGGTTATTTCTAATGTTTTCTAACCAAGTCTTTTTAGGTCTACCTCTACCTTTCTTAACATAGGGCAAATCTAAAACATCTATTCTCCTAACCGAGTCATCGAAAGGCCGACGTTTTATGTGACCAAACTATCTAAGGCGACTCTCTCTAATCTTATCTACCACTGGAGCTACTCCAACATTTTCATGAACATACTCTTTTAGCATTCTATCTCCAAGAACATACTCTTTTAGCATTCTATCACGAACATACTCTTTTAGCCACTCATCCACCCGAGCATCCTCATCTCTACAACACTTAATTTAATGCTTCTCTTTTAATGACCAACATTCTACACCATAAAACATTGCAGGCCTCACCACCATCTTATAAAATTTTTCCTTAAGTTTGAAGTGTACTTTTTTGTCACACAACAGGCCCGATGCCCACTTCAACCATCCAACTTGAATTCTACTAATAATATCTCATCAATTTCACCATCACTTTGAACAATAAACCCAAGATATCTAAAACATACTCTTATTAATGACTTGATTGCCAAAGTCATAGTCCCCCCACTAGATCTATGACTACTACAATTGCACTTCATATATTCAATTTTAGGTCTACTCAAACGAAAACATTTACACTCTAAGGTTGGCCTCCATGCTTCAATTTTATCTTCAACTCCCTCTCTAGTTTTATCAACAAGAAGAATATCATCAGCAAAAAAGAATACACCATGGTACATACTCTTGCAAATGTCTAGAAAGAACATCCATGACTAGAGCAAAAAGATATGAGCTTAAAGCTAATCCTTGATATAATCCAACTGAAATAAGAAAATACTTGGTAAACCACCTTGTGTTTGAAGACAAGTAACATCTCCTGCATACATATCCTTAATGACTTGAATATAAGCATTATTAACACCTTTTTTTGTAGAACTCTCCATAGCACTTCTTTTGGAACCTTTCCATATGCTTTCTCTAAATCAATAAATATCATATATAGATCCTCTTTATTCTCTCTATACTTCTTCATCAAACCTCTCAATAAATGTATAGCTTTCATAATAGACCTACCCGGCATGAATCCAAATTAATTTTGAGAAACATTAGTATCACATCGTGACTTATGCTCAATAACTCTCTCCCATAGTTTCAAAGTATGACACATTAACTTAATTCCTCTGTAATTCGTAAACTCTTGTGCATCACCTTCATTCTTAAAAATAAGAATCAACACACTCCTCCACTCATCTAGTATCATTTGTCTCTAAAATAATATTGAAAAAATTTGTATGCCGAAAAATTTCTTTTCTCCAAAGCATTTCCACACCTCTATTGGAATATCATCACATCCAACAGCTTTTCCTCATTTCATTTTCTTCAAAGCCTCTCTAACTTCCGTTTTACGTTGATATAAATAAAAATCTTTATAAGGTCCTAAGGTCACTAAAGTCAATCGTATTCTCACAATCTTCATTGAGAAGCTCATCAAAATATCTCATCCACCTTTGATGAATATCCACTTATAATAAAAGTGCTTTTTAATCTTCATCCTTAATGCACTTCACTTGAACTAAATCCTTACTTGGTGCTTTTTGATCCTCATCCTTAATGCACTTCACTTGAACTAAATTCTTACTTCTTCTATCTCTTTGCTTTGGCTAACTTATACATATATCTTTCCCCGTCCTTAGTATCTAATCTATTATATAAATCATTGAAAGCTAAATTTATGTGATGATGGCCTTGAGAAATGATGCATTTGTTTCTTAATGCTGTATATATATATATATATATAACTATTACATGAACAAAAAAAAAGAAAAAAAAAACTATAACGTTTTTTTTTTAAATTCCTCATTTATGGGCAAGGCTTAAAGCATCAATTTGATTTTTACAATGACTCAAATTGCGTTGATCATGAGCAGACCATATCAACTATCCAAAGGATGAGGACTCAATAAATAAATGTTCTAAGGAATATAAATTATCATTTTCGATTGAAAAAAAATATATCTTCTTCAAATTTTAAATTTTGTGTAAACAAGTCAGATACAAATGTGACTATCTAATTCTAAGGAAAGTCAGCTCCTTCTACTAGAGTAAGGCTTGACTTTCTTACTTTGACATCTTCTTTTCTTGACTTAATCTCTTCGACATATTATATTATTAGCATGCTATACTCTTGATTTTGTTTAAATTTGTAACAAATGGAAATCTATTTGTCGTTATTATATTAAATTGCTTGCTCATATTGTATGGTTCTAATTTCTTACAAAGTTCAAATTTATTCAACATTGTAATGATGTTTGGGTCCTAATTCTCATATTTATTTTTATTTTTTTTATTTAGGGCCTATTTGGTTGGATGTATTGTGAGTGTAATATATTTGAATGTTGGGGCTTTAAGATTTTGTGTAGTTGATTGGAAGTAAAGAAAATTCTAATTAATATTTTGAGGAACTAGAAACTTCTCCATTATCTCATTTCAGGTGTATTCCCAATTCATTGAGTTCACACAAATTCAAAATAGATTGTGGAAGGAATTGAGACAAATCCTATCATGACCTCTCCGTGCTTGCGCCATCCCAATACCACAAGGCCATCGTTGCGTTTACTGCAAACAACCCCCAACTTACAAACCCCACACCAACCCTGTCAAACCCATCGTGACCTCGTCAAACCCCAGCGTGACCACATGCCCACCCATGCTGCAACAACCATCAAACCTTGCACCAATCCCATCAGACCCATCGCGACCCCATGCCAATCCCACCGCAATCGCTTGTTGACGTCTTTGAACACGTCGACCCCTTGATCTGCCATCACCGTAAGCCCATTATGTACCCTAATAAAAAGAAAAATATTAAAAAAATTTAAAATTTTATCACTTTACACTTATTATCCAAACACCAAAAAGTAAACTACTAAGTTTATTTTACAAATAATCAAACACCAAGTATTTTAAATACATTGATTTCACTTTATATTGCCTTTAAAATACACCTGCTTTTTAAATGCTCGTAACCAAATAATCCCCTAAAAAATTATATTTTTGACTTATTCAGTGGTTCGTGATTTGTGAAAAGTTTCCTTGATCCATACTATTTGCATTTGAAAACACTAACTTCAAATCATACTGCATAGATGTGTCAAAATGGGTTAACAGGTCAAGTCCGGGTTACAACTAGAAACTAACCCGATACAAATACAGTCAATCCGAACCCAACCCAAATGACCCGAACCCAACCTAACAAACTATTTTGATTAAAAAAGTTAACTTTCAAACTATAGAGTTTATGTTAATTGATCAAAAATAAAAAAATCATGCCAACAAGCAAAATAATTTTAAAAAAATATATATTGAGATGATGACTTTCAAGTCAAAATCGGGTTTGCGGGTCAACCTGAACTCGACCCATTTAACAAATAGGTTGGATTTTCGGACCTCATCCCGACTCATTTTTTAAACAAGTCAACATGAACCTGAATTTTCAAATTGGGTCCAAATCTGACTAGCAAGTCAAGCTATTTATTGACGCCCTTAGTACTGCATCAACACCCTTTTTATAGCTTGAATAAATCTATCACAGGATCATTGCCATAATGTTTCATGAATAAAGTAGACACAGGATGTGAATGTATATATAGCATGTAATGTCTTATCCGGCTTTCCATACTGTACTACTACTTTCAAGTATGAAGAGACTCTCACTGTGATATTGTACTCACTTGATTGCTGTTGTCTTCTCATTAAGTGCAGTGCTATAGAAATCATGCACCTCCTCCGGTTCTGAAAAACATTTAAGGCATGCTACTAAAGGGACTCTGGGGCGTACAACTTCATGAGTAATTCTGTGGTCACCAAATGGTTTTAGTGACCTTCTGATAAACAAAGGGAAAAATGGGCAATCCTAAAAAAGAGGAAAGAATGACAAAAAAAAATCATAATTTACGATTGCTTTTCGGCCACAGACTTCTCTGACTTTAACTTGTTACTTGCTTCCAATTGCTCTGTAATGTAAGAGTAGAGATGAAAAAAAATAGCCATGCTTCTTAAACATACTCTAAGTTTGCACATGTGAGTACCTTTATTAGTAGCTTCCGAGAGTGGAATATTCAAAGAAAGGATATAATCAGCCCTTTTATTATAAGCAACTTTTCCAGATGGACACTGAAGACGCTCCTCAATAAAGAATTTAAAACTCCTCGAGGGATCTAATTCTGGTTTTCCCACATGGGACTGCTCAACTTGGTCAAGAAGATGCAAAAAGAATTCCAAAGCATCCTAAAAAGAAATAGGATATCAATTAGTATGGTAAACATGCTTGATGCTTCAAGAAAAAAAAATTGGCTATTGATCCTTGCAACATCCCACATGTGTCATATATAGCTACAAGGATAATCATAAGGCTCTATAAAGTCCATGTGGCTTAATGCCACACCTTAAATGATTTTGGAAGACACATGCTCGAGTTTTAAGTTGAGGGAGAAAAAATGGTTATTTAATATAGTTGAGGACTATTTTGATCTTTCATAGAGAGTCAATGAATCATTTTGATTGTTTTCTTGTTTTTATAAATACCCTTAACAAATCATGCATGAACATCCTAAATTTTCACTCATCCAGATACAAGCAAGCAAAAACAACCACAAAATGCTCGGAAAGAGAAGAAATTATTGTGAAATAGATAAAACCTAATTCAAACAGAAAAAAATGAAAAAAGAACAAAAACTTAAAAGAAGATCAACCCACACAAACACAAATTTTATACAATCTCACCCAACTGCTGACTATATCCTACTGCTTTCATTGCATATTTCATTACGAGTTGGTTATGGAGAAAATACAATCATTACTTCTCTTATAAAACACTAAATAATGCCCTCTCATTCTTCATGAAGAAAAAAATCTAGGACGGCCAAAAAATACAATAAAATGTTCAAAATGCCCTTAATAAAATAATAGCAAGCATTGGATACATATCGCGGGCTTCGCCGTCAAATCCCTGGCAAGAAGTTGCCCACCCCCCACTACTATGACGACCTTACTATGAAAGTGAAAGTAAAATCATGATTAAATCTGTACAGCACATTTACTTTGTGGGCCAAAAATTAGGCTTCATAACTTAACACACAAATAAAAAGAGGTCACTATAATTAATGAAAGCAAGAATTAGAAACACAATATCAACAAATAACAAAAAAAAAAATCTTAGAAAAGGTCAAAACATGTATTAAACCGCATATGGATGTTACTTGAAATGTACAAGCCTTTTACATTCACACGGATAATTCCATTCTTAACCAGCAAGTTCAACTAAACTCCTTATAACATCCTTGCCTCAAGGTCTTTGTCCTTTCCCAATCAAGCTAAGAAGAAACAGACTTCTTGGCAATATTATGTTGCTTTTTCTGGGAAGTAAGTTTGGTGTTAAGTACCATATTAAGGAGACAAACCAAGATAGATTTCAGTATAGTTGGATGGAAGAGAGTGCGGGGTTTGGCAGCAGCAGTTGTTGGGGGGCAGAGGTAAAGAAAGGCTCCAAAAGTTGGCCCAAACGTCAATCTATTCTTTGATTGAATCCAAATTTAAAAAAGAAAAAAGGCGGTTCAAAATTAATTGAACAGGGCCAAAATCAAACCAATGAGAACCACGAGCAAATTTTGAGCTAGCCAATATATTTTGAACCAATTTAAGCTTGGACCAGATTAGCATGAAATCGGCTCATTTTCACTCCTACAGACAAGTTTCAGCATCTTGATTTAAATTCCTCGACATATTACAGCTGCAATTGGTCATCTGAAATTGGGTTCAGGATTAGTGCAGGCACCACATAAGTGTACTCATATAGGTTTCTTGTTCTGGCTTCTCCCAGGCACAATCAGAAACCACAAAGAAAGTTGTCAGCTAAAAACATTAAAACTCATAGCTCTGTGCTCTACTTTATTGACAGTATTGCATAAAACAAACAAGCTAAGGGAACAGACAAAGGAAAAGAGGAAGGGGCGTGGGGAGTGGGGAGGGGTGAGTGGCTGGGTGCTGGGGTTGTTGAAGTGGGCTCTCTCTAAAAGGAGGCTTAGGGTTGACACGTTTTTGCAATGGCATAGCATTCCAATTTAAACTGCAAGAAACTTCCCATCGGCGACCCAACTCATGAAACCGTTATAAAGCAACTAAATTATACACTTCGATAAATCCATAGAGCAAAACAAAGGATGTAATGATCACCTAAACAATTTGAAGGAAAAAAAAAACTTAAATTACTGTTATACATTTCTGAAATAAAAACTTGAAATAATTAAATATGCCAATCAAAATAAAGAAAAATGCAGGTTTGCTAGCTTAGAAGCAATTAAAAAAAATCTATGAAGTTCTATAAAATTCATGGAGTAAGCAAGGATTCAGAACAGCTAAAGATATATTGTTTCCATAAATTTCAGGAAAAAAAGACGAATTTTGAGAATCTATGTTTTGATATATCTTCAATCATATAGAATGTGCATCTTCCTAAGCAATATAAGATGATTTGGTGCACAAAATTAACAAAAACATGTGAAACACACATCCAGAAGAACTTCAGTTATCACGGAGAGTAAAATTCATCTACATTTACATTGTCAAAAAAAATATTCTTGTTCTGGCTTCTCCAAGCACAATCCGAAAATGAATCCACAAAGAAAGTTGCGGTCAACTAAAAACATTAAAACTCATAGCTCTGTGCTCTACTTTATTGACAGTAATGCATTAAGGAAACAAGCCAAGGGAACTGACAACGGAAAAGAGGAAGGGGCATGGGGATGGGGAGTAGCTGGAGGTTTAGGGTTGACACGCTTTTGCAATGGCGTAGCATTCCAATTTGAACTGCAAGAAACTTCCCATCGGATATATTTAAACTGTAGCAAAATAACAGGTGACCCAATGCATGAAACAATTATAAAGCAACTATTATACACTTTGATAAATTGTTAGGAAATACTTGAAGATCTCAAGTAAACCATAACAATAGAGACAAAAATAGCAAGAACACTCCACAAATCCAATAGAAAAACAAGCAAAACAGTAGTTTTTATGGGAGAAATCAAATATTACGGAAGGCAAAAACCAAGATGCAGTCGATCCTCAATTCGAGAGGAGGATCCATCTCTTCCAATCTCTAGACTCCGCTAGAGCCCAAAACACTAAACTCCAAGAACAAGAACAGCCACAATAATTTTGCATATCCCTAATCCTAATCCTTTCTTCCTATTTAAAGCAAACAATTAAACAACAAATACCCAAACATTCCTCCCCTAATTCTCCCATATTTCCTTAATTATTTCCCTCCCAGATCAGCCCTCAAATCATCCCATAAATATGCCATCTTCAATATAAAAATATTTCCTAATTAATTCCCCCCAAATCAGCCCCTAAATATGTCCTCTTCATTAGGAAACATTTTCTAATTAATCCACTCTAAATTAGCCCCCATATATGCTCTCTTCAATTAGGAAACATCTCCTAATTAATTCCTTTTGATTAAGAACATTCCTAAACAACTCCATCTTGATTAGGAAATTTTTTAATTCCCTCCTAATCAAATTTGGTCGGTCTATCAATACTCTCCTCCAAAAGTGCCACCTTGTCCTCGAGGTGGAACAAAGGAAACTGCAGTTGAAGCACTTGACTAATAACACTGGACTAAAAAATGGACTAACACTAGGTCAAATGATCCCTGCCTCCAGCATCTCCCTGATCAATCTCTCGATCTCATCCTTCTAGATTTGAGGATAACGATATGGATGAACACTGATAGGTGAGACTATTTCCTTCAAGATGATAGCATGCTCGTGTTCCCGCGGAGGTGGCAATCCTTGAGGTGGCTGAAAAACCTAACTGAATTGCTAAATCAAGGGTTTCATTAAAAGAGGAATGTCCCCTCCCTCCTCCAATCTGATCTTCTCCAGCCTGTGTAGTTCCACCATATAACCTTCCCCCACCTCTTGTATGCTCCTCACCATGATTTTTAAGTGATACCATGGCTTTGGAGAGCGTTGCATCTCCCCTTATCACTACTCTTCTTCCTTCCACAACCAGCTCCATCGTCAATGCCTCCCCCCCCCAGTTGACCTTGATGTCTCCCAAGGTCAGCAGCCACTTCATCCTCAAGATGACATCAGTGCTCCCTAACTCTAATGGGAGAAAATCATCCCTCATCTGAACCCCCTGTATGATCAAAACTACTCCTCTACAGATCCCTTGTCCTGTCTCCACCTTCCTTGTACCCATCATCACTCCATAACAACATGTATCCACCAATTTGACCCCCAATTGGGGCACAACCTAGTTGAAAATGAACTTAAGGATAGCCCCACTGTCAATCAACAACACCACCTCTATGTCTGCTATTTCCCTTTCACTTTCATGGCATGATTATGAGTGAATCCTACCACTGAGTTCAGGGTTACCTCCGCCACATCCAGATGCAGCTTGTCCTCCATCTCTCCCTATACCTCACTCTCACCTCGTTCCTTAGCTTCCTCATCATCACAGATGGTGAGAACCTGAAGAGTTCGGTCCCTACACCTGTGCCATGGAGTAAACTTCTCATCACATTTGAAGCATAGTCCCTTCGCCCTCTTCTCCTGCATCTTCCTCTCCGTCAGTCTTTTGAAGTTTCCCAACTTCCTCCTCCTACTGGCCCCTATGAGACTAAAGAATGTTGCTCGTTGCAGATCCTTGGGTGCTAAATGAGTGGTAGTCATCTTGTAAGAGCCACCTGAACTGCTTCCCCTGGCTCCCCTCTCTTGGTACTTCTGATCCTCTACTAGCTGTGCCAGATCCATTACCTCTCCCAAGTCACGCGGACTCATGACCCTTATTGCGGCTCTGATATCTAATTTGAATCCCTTCATGAAATTACTCTCCAAAATAGTCTTCAATAGTCGCTCCACTCGATTGGCCAAGTGCTCAGATCTCTCATGATAATCTGCCATTGATCTGTTTTGCACTAGTGCAAAGAACTGCTCATTGAAGGCCCTCCCTTGACGGTTCGGAAACGTTCCAATAAGCATTCCTTGAACTCCTCCAACTCCGTATTGGTCTCCTCATGTCTCTCCACTGGTACCAAGACAACGCCTTCCCCTCTAAACATAAGCCCGCTGCCGTCAATTTTTTTCTCCTTCGTCAACCCATTGACGGTGAAATACCTCTCCACCTTGTAAATCCACCCGTGTGTGTCCTCCCCTTAAAAAATGGGCATCTTCAGCTTCCGCACCTTCGGATCTCCCCCGTTTCCCCGTATTCCTCCATAATTTTTCCTTTCCCAAGTGTCTGGCTCTCCCCACATCTCCTGATCTTCCCTTCCAAGCTCATACCCAAATCCCTCTTCGCTTTCTCCTCTCCTTTCTTCAAAATCAGCACCCTTCCTACCATAATCCCCTTCTTTTCTCTCCCAACCAGCACCCCTTGGTTCATGCCCCCCATAACCACGCCTCTCTCCATACCTTCCACCTTTCTCCTTCATGATCTCCACATCATTTTCCCTCCTACAAAATTCAGAATTCGTAGTTCTCACTACCGGTCCCTTTGTCTCTGATGCCGCCATTTGAATTTGATTTTTTAATATCTTCTTTACCATCTCATGAAGATCAGAACCTTTATCTTCCAAGGATGAAATTCTATCTTCCACCATCACTTTCATTTGGCTCATCTGCCCTACGAGGCATTCTTCCAACACATCCACTTTCTTGGCCGCCATCAATACCCAGATTTTTGTAAGTTCAAAAATCTGGATCTTGACCCAAAAAACAGCAAATACCCCTTCATCCGGCCAAAAAACAACCGCTGATTTTCACAGAAAAAGCCCACAAACGATCCCAAAATCTGCTCTGATACCAATTTGTTAAGAAATACTTGAAGATCTCAAGTAAACCCTAACAATAGAGACAAAAATAGCAAGAACACTCCACAAATCCAATGGAAAAACAAGAAAAACAATAGTTTTTATTGCAGAAATCAAATATTACGGGAGGAAAATACCAAGATACAGTCGATCCTCAATTCGAGAGGAGGATCTATCTCTCCCAATCTCTAGACGACGCTAGAGCCCAAGACACCAAGCTCCAAGAACAAGAATAGCCACAGTAATTTTGCATACCCCAAACCCTAATCCTCTATTCCTATTTAAAGCAAACAATTAAACAACAAATACCCAATCATCCCTCCCCTAATTCCCTCCTATTTCCTTAATTATTTCCCTCCTAAATCAGCCCTCAAATCATCCCATAAATCTGCCCTCTTCAATTTGAAAACATTTCCTAATTAATCCCCCCAAATCAGCCCCTAAATATGTCCTCTTCAATTAGGAAACATTTCCTAATTAATCACCTCTAAATCAGCCCCCATATATGCACTCTTCAATTAGAAAACATCTTCTAATTAATTTCTTTTGATTAAGAACCTTCCTAAACAACTCCATCTTGATTAGTGATGCATTCTTTATTTTGTAATTTTTATTGAACAATGGTTTTTATTTAGTTTTATATTTTTTTAGCTATCCAATGATGGAAGGCATCCGATGAACATGGTAGGTTGTGCTTGGGCTTGGTAGACCTTGGTTTGCTAGCTTGGATGGGTCCCTTTTGGTGGCTGTTGCCTCTCGGTTTGGCTTGGGCTGTTTGGGTTTAAGCTTACTTAAGTTGTCCTACTTGGGGTTGTAGCTCATTATTGATGGAGACTCATTAATACATAAAGGTGTGTATTTAATTCCTAAAGGTATGTGGAGTGGACTTGTGTCTCTTTCCCTTCCTTCTTGGTTTTCTCCTTGCCTCCTTGGTTTCTCTCTTGCCCTCTCGGTTTTGGTGGCTTTTTGCTTTTCCCGTGTGGTGCTGGCTGTATGGTTCTTTGTTCTACCTCTTTGGGTTCTTGGCTGGGTGGTTTTCTCGTGGTTGCTGGGCTGTGTAAACCGTGACTTTGCTTCTTTTTTTTCTCTGGTTCCTGTACCAAATATTGGGGCTGCTGTTGGAGACTCTTGGCCTTCATTTCCCCCTCTTTTCATTGGTGGTTGGCTGTTGGGTTTCCTCTCTCTTGCCTATAAATATGAGATTTTTTGTGAGGAGATGGGTTGTTGAAAATTGTTTGGCAAAGCCACTAAAACCTGAGGGTTTCTTCTCTTCTTGGAAAAGTTTGAGAGCTTGTTCCGTTTCCTTCTCTTCTCTATTTCGTTTGGGCTTCTTACCTCTTCTTCTCTCCACAAGTTACATTCCACCTGTACCTTTCTTCTTGAGCGATTGATGTTGTTGGTTGGCTGATTTGGGAGCATTTGCTGGAGGAGTTGGTTGGACGTTTGGACCTTCTTGCTGTGGTGGACCATTTGGTTTGCTAGCCCTAAGCACATACTTTACTTTACATACTTTTCGATGCATGTGAGGAAACCGTTCTCACGATTGTTCTGAGGATAGCGCCTTTTTATTTTTTTCTTTTGTTTCGATTGGTTTCAACTTTTATTTTGTTTTGAAGATTGGTGGATGATTGCTACTATTTGAATTGGTGGATGATTGCTATTATTTGAATCTAATATAGCAAGTATTGCCTATTGTTCTCTTTATCTGGCTTTTCTCTCTAGTTAGCTTGCATCAGTTTTGGTATCAGAGCGAGTTCTTTTTCTTGGTTTGTCATTTCTTTTTCGTTGGCTTTTGTCCGTGGTTGGTGTGGTTTCTTATCTGTTTTTGGAGGGACTTTCTTTAACAAGTTTCAATGGCTAATAATCCGGGGGATTGGCAAAATCTAATGCAACAATTGAATAACTTGCAACAACAAGTTAACACTTTGGCTGAAGCTGTGGCGAATCTAAATGTTAACAATGCTAATGTTAATCCTAATGTCCAAACTTCTGAAAGTGAAGAAGAGGTTCCTAGAAATCATAATAGGCAACAAAAAAATTAGGATCATGGGATTAAAATAGATGTTCCTAACTTTGAGGGAAAGTTACAACCCGATCATTTCCTTGAGTGGATAGAAAAAATGGACCAGTTTTTTGAGTGGAAAGAAATACCTGAAAATAGGAAAGTTCGTTTTGCTAGCCTAAAACTTTCTGGTCATGCTTTAACCTGGTGGAAAAATTTTCAAAATAACAGACTTAGGAGAGGTAAAGAAAAAGTCCAAAATTGGGAAAGGATGAAGGAAAAAATGAAAGGAAAATTTTTGCCAACTGATCATGCTCGAACCATATTTCAAGAGTTTAATAATTTGAAACAAGGGAACCAATCTGTTGAAGAATACACTGAAACATTTTACAAACTTCAATCCAGAAACGATTTGAATGAATCTGAAGAGAAAACTGTGTCAAGATACATCAATGGTTTGAAATGGTCTATTCAAGATCAACTCAACTTGCATCACATTATTAAAACTGACGAGGCATATCGAATGGCTATAAAAGTGGAAAAGCAACATCAAAGGGAAAGGGGTCATAACAAAGTTATGGAAACATATAAGAGACGAACAACTGGTGGGGTAAAAACTCAAACTTCTGAGGGAACATTTGGTGTTATAATTAAAACTTTTGAAACTCAAAATGCTGACAAAGGAAAAGGAATCATGGGAGCTAAACTAACTGAACAACCTAGATTAATTGGACTATGTTATAAATGCGGGCTCTATGGTCATCTTTCTGCCACTTGTAGGAAAAATAATCCACCTAGAAGCAATCTCATTGAAAACAATGAAAACTTGGAAGAGGAAGAAGAAAATGAATCTGGTTCTGAAAAATGAAGAGGAAATAGAAAAAATTGATGTCGAAGGAGATGAGGGAGAAGAGCTTTTAGTCATAAGGCAAGTCTTAATAACAAAAATTGACAAAGGGGATGGATGGTTAAGAAGAAATATTTTTAAAACAACTTGTACAGTTGAGGGGAAAATCTGCACACTCATGATTGATAGTGGAAGTTCCGGGAATTTTGTCTCTCAAAAACTGGTTGATAAACTAAAAATAAAGTCAAAACCTCTTGCCAAAACTTACAAAATTTCTTGGTTTAAAGAGGGGGGTGAGGTTCCAATCACTAAGCAATGTGTTGTCAATTTATCGATTGGTGGATCTTTTAAAGATCAAGTGGTTTGTGATGTTGTACCACTTGAGGTGTGCCACATTTTGTTAGGACGACTTTGGCAATATGACCACAAAACTATTCATAATGGAGAAACAAATACATACACCTTGGTTCAAAATAACAAAGAGTACACTCTCCACCCTCAAAAACTTGTGCCTGTTTCACCTTCAAAGAGTAAACTGGTTGCCAAAATTGATACTCCTGAGCTGCTTTTAAATGCTAATGATTTGAAATGTTCTAAAGTTGCTTACTCAGTGCTGGAAGAAAATAACTTTTGGCCTCACATGAGAAAGCAAATTGCTAAGCTTGTGAAACAATGTAAGATATGTCAAGCTTTTAAGGGAACTTCACAAAATGCTGGTTTGTATACTCCTTTGCCTATTCCTAACAAACCTTGGGAGGATATTTCTATGGATTTCATTTTGGGTTTGCCTGTTACTATTCGAAAATTTGATTCTGTTTTTGTGGTGGTGGATCATTTTAGCAAAATGGCACATTTTAACCCTTGCAAAAAAAACTTCTGATGCTTCTTACATTGTTGATTTGTTTTTTAAAGAGATTGTTCGTCTTCACGGTGTTCCTCGTACTTTTACTTCTGATCGAGATACTAGATTTTTAAGTCATTTTTGCAGAACTCTTTGGGCAAAACTTGGAACTACTCTTCAATTCAGTAGTGCGTATCATCCTCAAACTAACGGACAAACTGAGGTTGTCAATCGAAGCTTGGGAAATTTATTAAGGTGTCTTGCTGGAGAAAAACCATCCCAATGGGATTTAATCTTGCCCCAAGCTGAGTTTGCTTACAATAATTCTGTTAATCGTACAACTGGTAAAACTCATTTTGAGATTTTTTATGGCCAACCTATTCCTCACATTTTAGATAGAAACTGCTTGCCTTTACCAAACAAAATCAGTGCTGAAGTTTTTGAAACTTTTGATCACATAAAGACTGTCCAACAGCAAGTCCTTGAAAAACTCCAAAAGGCTAATGCTAAATACAAATCTGCTGCTGATAAACATCGAAGGGAGGTTATTTTTAATGTGGGTGACTTGGTTATGACTTACTTTCATCACCAACGATTTCATGTTGGTACTTTTAGAAAGCTAAGCAGAAAAAAATTTGGACCTTTTCGCATACTTCGAAAATTAGGCACAAATGTCTATCTTTTGGATCTACCTATTTCTGTTGGGACTTCTCTTATATTTAATGTTTCTGACCTTTCTTTATATGAAGGAGATTCTGATGATTCTGTAGAAATTGAAACTTTGTCATTCTCTACTCCTATGGCAAAAACTGAAGAACAAATTGAAGATATTATTGATGTCAGAATTTCTAAAACAAGACATGGTGAACATAAGAGGTTCTTGGCAAAATGAAAGAACCGTCCTCTGACCGATTGCACTTGGATGGATGAAAAAGAACTAAAACAACGACAGCCTGATCTTTTTCAAAAAGTTACTAAACATCTGGAGATGAGACTTTCCCACCAGGGGGAAATTGATGCATTCTTTATTTTGTAATTTTTATTGAACAATGGTTTTTATTTAATTTTATATTTTTTTTAGCTATCCAATGATGGAAGGCATCCGATGAACATGGTAGGTTGTGCTTGGGCTTGGTAGACCTTGGTTTGCAAGCTTGGATGGGTCCCTTTTGGTGGCTGCTGGCTCTCGATTTGGCTTGGGCTGTTTGGGTCTAAGCTTACTTAAGTTGTCCTACTTGGGGTTGTAGCTCATTATTGATGGAGACTCATTAATACATAAAGGTGTGTATTTAATTCCTAAAGGTATGTGGAGTGGACTTGTGTCTCTTTCCCTTCCTTCTTGGTTTTCACCTTGCCTCCTCGGTTTCTCTCTTGCCCTCTCGGTTTTGGTGGCTTTTTGCTTTTCCCGTGTGGTACTGGCTGTATGGTTCTTTGTGCTACCTCTTTGGGTTCTTGGCTGGGTGGTTTTCCAGTGGCTGCTGGGCTGTGTAAACCGTGACTTTGCTTCTTTTTTTTCTCTGGTTCCTGTACCAAATATTGGGGCTGCTGTTGGAGACTCTTGGCCTTCATTTCCCCCTCTTTTCATTGGTGGTTGGCTGTTGGGTTTCCTCTCTCTTGCCTATAAATATGAGATGTTTTGTGAGGAGATGGGTTGTTGAAAATTGTTTGGCAAAGCCACTAAAACCTGAGGGTTTCTTCTCTTCTTGGAAAAGTTTGAGAGCTTGTTCCGTTTCCTTCTCTTCTCTATTTCGTTTGGGCTTCTTACATCTTCTTCTCTCCACAAGTTACATTCCACTTGTACCTTTCTTCTTGAGCGATTGATGTTGTTGGTTGGCTGATTTGGGAGCATTTGTTGGAGGAGTTGGTTGGACGTTTGGACCTTCTTGCTGTGGTAGACCATTTGGTTTGCTAGCCCTAAGCACATACTTTACCTACTTTTCGATGCATGTGAGGAAACCGTTCTCACGATTGTTCTGAGGATAGCGCCTTTTTATTTTTTTCTTTTGTTTCGATTGGTTTCAACTTTTATTTTGTTTTGAAGATTGGTGGATGATTGCTACTATTTGAATTGGTGGATGATTGCTACTATTTGAATCTAATATAGCAAGTATTGCCTATTGTTCTCTTTATCTGACTTTTCTCTCTAGTTAGCTTGCATCAATTAGGAAATTTCCTAATTCCCTCCTAATCAAATTTGGCCGGTCTATCATAAATCCACATAGCAAAACAAAAGAATGTAATGATCACCTAAACAATTTGAGGTTACTGCTATACATTTCTGAAATAAAAACTTGAATAATTAAATATGCCAAAAAATGCAGGTTTTCTAGCTTAGAAGCAATTAAAAAAAAACTATAAAGTTCTATAAAACACATGGAGCAAAGCAAGGCTTCAAAACAGCTATAAGATATACGGTTTCCACAAATTTTAGAAGAAAAAAAAAAGATGAAATTTGAGAATCTATTTTTTTTAATATATCTTCAAGCGTATAGAATGTGCATCTTCCTAAGCAATGCAAGGTGATTTGGTGGACAAAATTAACAAAAACATGTGAAGCACACATCCAGAAGAACTTCAGTTATCATGGAGAGTAAAATTCATCTACATTTACATTGTCAAAATTAAAAAAAAATCATGTCAGCATCGTTAAGGTGACTCAGCCACGAACATAAGCAAGCCAAAGCAAGGGCACGGGTGGCATTATAAAAGTATTGTCTACGCAAATTCGTTTCTATAAGGCACCATGCTAAGGGACAAATGTCTTGCTATGGGTCAATTCAGTTGCCGGTGATTTGGTTTGCTTAGTTTGGGGCTTACGGCTCCATTTAGGAGCTTCATGGTGTTTGGTATGTTTAGTTTGGGGCTTACAGCTATATTTAAGAGTTCTCCAGTGTTTTGGATCGTTTAGTTTGGGGCTTACGGCTCCTTTTAGGAGTTGCCTGGGTTTTAGTTTATTTTGTATGGGGCTTATAGCTTCATTTAGCAGTCGCCCATTGTTTTGATTAAGTATAGAGCTTATGGACTCCCTTAGAAGTTGCCTATTAGTTCAACTTAGGGTTTGTTACTTCACTTAAAAGCACCCTAATGAGTAGGTTAAGAATAGGTCTTACAACTTCATTTAGAAGTAGCCTGAAGGTTTATTTTAGGGTTCCTTGCTTCACTTTGAATCTCCCCTAATAAATTGGTTAAGATTAAGATTTATTGCTTCATTTAGAAGTTACCTAGAGGTTTGATTTAGAGTGAATTTGAAAGCAGTTATTTAGTTTTTAAACATTTCTTTTGCCCCAGCACCGTTATTTTTATTTCAGTACTTTTACTTCTGCTTTAGCATTTCTCTGATGCATCTAATTTGCAATTGTTTATTTGCTTGCAAGTGTTAGGTCCCGCTTGGAGTATAGTTTTTTCTTTTGTTGTAGATGTTTGTAATGTTATGTTTAATGTAGTTGGACCATTGTATTTAGTTTGGATTGTTGTATTTAGTTTTTGGACTATTGTATTTAGTATGATTGTTGCATTTAGTTTGATTATTGCACTAGAGCATTAGACTGAGCAGTCTGCCCCATATTCTTCTTTTTTTCAAATTAATTATCTTTTAAATTTAAAATATTTTTTTTCATCTCGAAAGTCCGACAACCTCCCGACATCCTCTCCCCATAAAAGAAAGGATAGGAAGGCACTTGCCTTTCAATCCGCTCGGCCAAATCAAAGATGAGACAATGCAAGGGCTTCAGGACGCTTAGTTTCGACACAGGTCTTCGGGTCTTCAATTTGCGGTATCTCTTTTTCTTTATTTCTCTTTCTTTTTTTTTCTCGTCCTCTTTTTTATTTTAATTTCTTTTTCATTTTTTGCTCTCTTTCTTTCTCCTTTGTTTTTCTATACAAGCTTGCCTTGTACACTTATGAGAACAAGAGACGGAAATAGAAGTCAAGCTGACGGAGCAGAGGTGGGTCGGGCAGTTGGCAGCATGTGGGCTGGGACAAGCGCTTCATTCGCGAGAAGGTGCAGGAATAAGCGGGCGGACGCACTAACTGAACGGGTGTTTTCTTTCATGAAAGGAAGCGTCCGTTCAGTTCAATAAAAAAAAATTCTTTCTTTTCTTTTTTTGTCTTTTCTTTTTAATTCAACAATTGCCTCCCATTGAATTTATTGTGTGATTCTCACACAATGAATTCGTTGTAACGTCTCTGAACATTTTTTAACATTTGCATTTATTGTCCCATCTTTTCTTTCGGGCTGCAATGTTTAATTGGAATAGGCCTCGCTCAATTCCCAATACTGAGCCCACAGAGTACATTTGGCAGGAAATTGACACATATGACATCTTTCAATCAGCTCATGTTCAAGATCGTTTGTCATGGCATCAAGAGAAGCTAGTTGATAGTGACATATATGACAGGCTTTTCATTCGTTCCCCTCGTATGACCGCTTTCAATTCGGACCTTCCAATATGACACGATCCTGCATACTAGGTTATTACCTTCAGACTCCGCCACAATGATAGTGGCTCTTTGGAGCAAATTGTTGAGGGTTTAAGCTATGGCGATCAGGATGTTCTTCATCCAACAACGGATTATGCAAACAATACGGACGCTATTCAACTGTTAAGTTACCATCTACTGCATCATGAAGTTGAGGAGCAAAATCGTGATTCTTTATTTGACAGTCCTCTCTCGGCACTGAGTGGTTGTTTATTGAGCCTGTTAAGTGCTTAGAGTGCATCAGAGGATTCAGGCAAGTATATGTTTATCATGCTATTTATGTTTCCATTTTTTATTACAGCCGCCTGTCATTTTCTTGCTTCAGGGGCTAGCTGAACATTGAGATAGTGTTACAAGCACTTGCTGGATTGGTCTGAATGAAATTATTATTATCCTTTAGGATTTACAACTCATATTTGGCCTGCCCATCTTGGGCGTTCCTTACGAGGAATTTTTTCCTCATTATAATCATTTTAGCTGTCAACTGACTGGTCAGCAGAAGAGAGTGGAGTTTGTGTATTCTTCAGTTTTCATCAGAGCTTGACTCACTATTTTTATCTTTGTTTGCAGAGAAGTCACCACCACCGCGTGACTATTTCTCTAGATGCTTGGGTTAAGAGCTTACAATGTCTGGAGGCACGTGCCGCATAGTTTGCTCGGCCTCATGACCCTTTTGGCGGGGTATTTCACTTTACCGAGCAATTTAAAGAGAAGATGCTTGAGTCTGGGTTAGCAGAAGGGGTACAGTCCAGATTTGTTAAGGGAGTTATAGATGTTCGTGGTGGCTTTTATAGTCACGTGGTTATGTTGATTTATTTTTACTAGCCAGGACAGGATTTTCTGCCTCGATACCCTCTAGCAACCAGTCTGATTGCATATGGGAGGAAAATTTCACTGGCTCAAGCAGTACCAACAAAGATATACCATGTCTTTGGGCAAATTAGTACTGCATATGGTCGTTATCTGTATAGCGTTGTGGTCCCCTAGCATTATATTCATGGATCGATCCATATTCACATTGTTGGTTCCTTCAGTTGCCCTGAGTCGCCTGGCTACTTTGCAGACCGTCACTTAGTTTTGTGATACAGCTTATTAGGGTGACTTCAGCTATAGACCGAGATCAGATTCAGATGTTCATGTTTGCTTCCTCATGCATGGTTGACTGCTTCAAGCTTATTAATCAGTCTCCCATTGGGCATTTGCCAACCCGGTGCTTCGGTGTAGCACTTGTTAACACTCAGACTAGAGGGGGCCGACCTAGATTGCTTTCTAGTTATGCATCCATTGCAAAATATTTCATCAGCATGAGGCCCAACTAACTTTGTTATCGACAGGGCGATTCTGTGATTTTGGAGAGATATAATCCAAATGGAATAGCATGCCAATTTGGATTTATTCAGGCTACTCCTTTAGATTGGCTACCAGTGATTCTTGAGGTGGTTAACTTTCATCACTTGAGTTCTCTTCTGTTATCTGATCGTCTTGAGGCAGCTTCCATGACTTAGCATTTCTCTTTCATCTCATTTTTACATCGCACAAATAAAATTTTCTATTGGCATTGCACATCTACGATTGTCCTAGATTCGACATTCTGTTCATTTTTCGAGTTGGGGATTCGGACATATAGCTGAATTGTTAGAGGACCAAGACAACCGAGGTATTCCTCAGTGCCTAGATATTAGATTTCTGTATGTGGGGAATCATCAAGGGCTCGTGATAGGACAAGGAAGCGAAGTCCTAGACCGCTTTCTGGACATGGTGGTCCTGGTATGCAATTTACACATAGTATTATCACTTTGCTTATTCTCTTTTTTTTTCTTCTTGCCTCCCTTTCTTTTTTTATCTCCTTTTTCATGTGTGCAATAATATGTAGATGTTGCAGTGTAATTACCAGTATTTTGATCTAGGAAAATATTTTTTTGTAGTCATTATAACTCCAAATCACAAACCGTCTTCGCTATAGTATTAATATTGTAGCATTTTACTTGCATGAATTTTTTTGTAATTTTTGGGCACTGTTGAAAATCTTTAAAAAATTGACAACTGTTGGTACAAGTGGGAATTTTGGGATCAGCGGGTGTCCGTTTTGCAAACCGATTTCACTAATATTTTTTAAATAAAATGATTTATTTTAAGGATATTTTTTCTTTATTTTTTAAGTCTCAAAAGAATTTTTATAAAGTTTATAATGAAAATTAATTAAATTTCATAATTATATTATTATTTAAATATTAAATATCTAATACCACTAAACTAATTTATTTTAAAATCCTTTTAGCTTTTCGTTTTTTTTTTCATTTCTCACGCCAGAGACTATTAAGGGAAAATTTAGAGAGAAAATAGAGATATAAATGAAAACTTGAGATTTGGATGCCACGGAGCAATTTTCGTCAGTCGAGCCAGTTAGAAAATTTACTCGTCTCGCTGTAAAGAATCTTTACCCTATTTTTTATTTCAAAGATTTTGTGTTTTTGATATTTTTCTGATCAAATTTGTGTTTACGTTATCGAAAAACCAGAATAATTTTGTATTGGTAAACTTCACAATGTAACTTTTTATATGTTATAGATATTGAGATTATGAACATTTTGAGTATTTAATTAAGATTATTCAACGGTTGGTTTTGAAAATACAACAATTTTTTTCTATTCAAAATTTTATTTTGACGTCTAAAAATAGTGACTCAGTTCAACTAAAGCTTCAGAATATTATTTTATGCAATATATGATAATTTGGTTAAATTTTAAAAATGTGAATTTTTGCTCAATATGATTTTTGTTGTCTATCGTTAGGATATTTTGGCATATTCTGAATTAATCTCAATTATGCTTTATCTGTTGCAATGCATAAAAATGAATGTGGATATGTGATTGAGATTACTGTTATAATAATGTGATAATAATGTGTGTAAAAGACAAGTGAAGACTGGTTGACCCGTTGGTTGGAGATTGATTGACCTGTACAAGATAGTGGTACAAGATAGTGGGCCGACGGGCTTTCCTTTAAATATTGTGATTTGGTGTTATCCTCTACTCATTCACATGATATACTGATTGGGAGTTATAAGGAAATAATTACTGTGCCGACGGCAAAGAGTGACGACTCTGTTTACTGAGCCAACGGTTCACTGATACTGATACTCTTTACATCATTCTGAAAGTAAACAGATCTCTCCCTCTTTTAATAGAGGGCGTCCCAGAAGTAGGGTATCATATGAGATGCCAGGTTACATCACTTCCCTACATTAATTAGTACATGTTGATTTAATTTTATTTATCCAAATTCTTATAATATATATATATTTTTCTTTTCATTTCAAAGCCCATACATATTCTTATCGACTTACCAAGCTCATCAGCTTTCGAGCCGATTGGCCTAAATATTTCTAGGACCCTCTCAGGCTTGCATGAACTCCCTCTTAATGTTGAAGGTACTAATGCATATCATATTTCATCATCATTCTTTTTTTTTTATTAAGTTGAATGTTGTGCAACTATAATCCCTCTTATTCAAGTAGCAGACCCTGTCCCGAGTTACAACGTAGGGATTCTACACCTATGTTATCAGATCATGATCTCTCTCCGAGCAAAGTTTTAAGTATTGGCAGGTGTAATTTGTTTATGACTATTTTCCCTCATAATGCTTTGATCTTTTTTTCAATATGTACATATTTGGATGCAATACCCAAGTTAGCATTGAATGGCTCAACACCACTACTATCCAGTGATGATGATGACTTGGGTGTAGAAAGCCACTTGGCTGTTGAGCATATATTTGTTATTGCTACCCCCTCTTGCGATGTTGGAGGTAAATATTTTATTTACCTATTCATTATTTTTTTAATTTTCTTTTTTTACCCTCCCTTATATATATAAATAGAGATGAACGATCATCTCCTCAGCTTGCCCATAGTGACTCCACATAGATATTACCTGGGAGTGATGAGGATGATATTATTTCAGAGGCAACCCCGATTATTGCTTCTCCCAGCACTTTCCTTTCTGGTTGGACTTGGGTAATGTTAGGTGGTTCATAGGAGTCTACACCATATGTTACTTCTCATCTGAAAGACCACCCGATTGAGGATTTGTCAAAGTTTGAATCAGAGATCTGTACCTCAGGTATTTGTTGTTTTACTTTTATATACTTTCATTGTTATACTTCTTTTTATATTGATAATGCTTGTTTTATTCAAGTTTAGAGCTATCATGTTCCATATCAATGATGCATTCCAGAGCCTGTAGGTCTTTCGCTCGACAGCTGTTGAGCAAAGTCTGTTGTATTGTTACTGCATTACGAACTTATTACTGGGCTGGATTATCCAAAGATCAAGCATTTCTCCTTAGCAAAATCATGTTTCTAACCTAAGCCCCAAATACTTCACAAGGTCACACTGAGTTTGATCTTAACCTCTTGATTACCCACATGAAAGGTACAAGAACTACAAGGAATTGTATAAAATACCTAATGCTTTCTAACAAATCTTTCTAGTATGGAAATCTCTAAATCCAGCCAAGGGAAAAAAACTATTAGGTGCAAATGAATCTTTAATACCAAATACAAAAGCATAAGATTAAACTTATTTTAAAATGTCCTATTCAAATATAAGAGTCTAATTATCAAGAAATCTTTACACCAGTTGCTAAGATTAATTCATTCAGAGTTATAATCTCTATTGTTGCCAGCCTAGACTAGCCTCTTCAGAACTTTAAGTCAAAAACTCCATTAAAAATAAAGTAGAAATCTTTATATTATCTAAAGCAATCACTAAGAGCCTAGTTTAATTGATTCATTATCATGATTAAAAGGAATAAACACACTCATGAACGTGTTGGTCGCACTTTGTTTGTCAAGGAATCATCATGTAAAATTAAGATCATCACTTTCTATGTTGATAATATTATCTTAGTTAGTGAAAACCAAACTACAATTATCATTATTAAAGGCCTTGACCATCAACATAGGATAAAAAATGTCTAGATTTAAAGACGCTTCATAAAAGAAAAAATTGATCAAGAGATTATCAAAGTTACAAAACCTCAAATTGTTGATATCCTTACCTAGGCCCTTAATCAAATGCAATTCAATAACCTCAATTCCAAGTTAGGAATGAACAATATATTCTCAATTTGAGGGGGGGAGTGTGAAAATTCTAGGCAAAGCCAAGAGCGTGGACAAACGTCTTGCACAAGATTGGAAGAAATTATGATTACTAGAAATCAGAAACCAAATTTGAAAGAAAATAAAGGGTCGGACAGCAGACAAAGAGGAGTAATAACAACAGCAAGAAATCAGGAAACAATAAAGGAATTCTGCATTTAGGTGGACAAAACATCTACAACAATTTTGGGCCCTTGTAACTTGAAAATCCCACTGCCTTCCTTGCCTGCATGCTGACAGTTCCATCGCCAGTCCAAGCAAGGAGAATCTGTCACATACCTCTATTTTTCTAGTTATTTACTTCTATAAGGAGAATAGATTATGTAAATTATTGTGTTGATTGTTTTCCTTTTCCTCTCTCATTGCCAATTTTCATCCTTCCTCATGGATCCTGGTATCAACTATATAACCAGCACTTGTAATTCTCATTAGAATAAGAAAAATCAGTCTTTTCTCCTATATTTTCAACGGTTAATTCCTGTACAATGCATGCATGGGACAAACATTCTTCTTAATCTCCATTCAACCACTATAGACCCATAACCACAAACCATCACTGTGATTATGATTAAAGACTTTACATCTATTGTACAAAATCTCTAGAGTAAAATTTAAAGCCATTGTTTGGGCAAAAGAACATTTAACCATTGGAAAAGCAAACTTATTAGATGCCTAGATCCTAAGTTAGAAATGCTACCCTGCTGGGCAGCACTTTTATGCAATGCGGTGTTGGCTCAAGAAAAATGGCGCATCAGCATGAATCCCACTTTGCAGCTGTAAGATTCCATTCTCCTTAAGTCAGATTGTAATTAACCAAATTTTCCCTAAGAGTAATGTCAGGGTTTAATTAGATCTGGGTCCTTACTTCCCATGATCGCAAGCACTCATAGTTAATTACCACTCTTAACACGTAAGAGATAACTCTCGATTGAGAATGAATAAATTTTAGGTGTTTTAGTCTCAATTGTGGGAAAAATGAAGGTAAATCAGATCAAGATCCCATGGTTCCATCGACCTGGGTATACCGTAGGCTTCAGTCTACCAATACTAATAATCATTGACTGTAGTGTCTAGATAATCTGATTAGCAGCTATGAATTGCCTCCTCTCAGGGGATACCGAGTAGACTGAGGAGGTTAGATGTAAATTTTAGTTTTATTGGGTTTTGAGGTTTACATCTATTAAAATACCTAGTAGTTGATTTGGTTTAGGATTTATGAGTTCATTTAAAACTTACCCAGAAGTTTGAATTGAAGCGGGTCTTACGGCTTCTATTAGAAGTAACCCAAGTGTTTAAATTTTGGGTTAAAACTTACAGCTTTCATTGAAAGTAGCCCGTAAAGCGGGTCTTACGGCTTCTATTAGAAGTAGCCCACTGGTGGGTCTTACAACTAACCCATAGGTTAAGCTGGCCATTAGTTTTCTTGACAGGTCTTATGACTCTCTTAGAAGTTGCCTGTAGGTTTAATTTTGAGTGAGACTTACGGCTCTACTCATGAGTTACCCAAAGATGGGTCTTACAACTTAGCTCTATAGTAAAGCTGCCCGCGGATTTAATTATTTGGGTAGGTCTTACAGCTTCCCTTTGAAAGTTGTCTAAAAGTGGGTCTTACACTCTAATCCTTTAGATTAAGATGCCCGTTAATTTTTGTTTGAGGGTTTAATATTTCATTTAGAAATTTCCCAAATAATAGGTCTCACAGCTCTCATTAGAAGTTGCCTAGTTATTTGGCTATGACGGGTCTTACTGCTTCCCTATAGAAGTAGCCCATTGGTGGGTCTTACAACCTAGCCATATAGACTAAGATGCTCAAAGATTTAATTGTTTGTTTGTTTGAGTGGACAGCAGTTGTTTGTTAGCTTGACACTAGACTGTGGTTTTCAGTTGTTTACTAGCTCAACACTTACTAGTCAGCAGTTGTTGTGTGACACTAGTGTTTCTTGCTATAGTATTTTACTCTTTTTTCTTTTCAGTATCGTAGACTGTACTAGTAGTTACTTTATCAATAGTCTGTTCTACCTGTTCTACTTTCTGTTTGTAGCTTAGCATAGCACTTGTTCTTTTTCTTGCTTTAGCAATTTAATTTCGATGCTAATGAATTTTATTTGATTGTTTGCAAGAGCTTGTGTTGTTTTGGAGTTTGCACAGGAGAGTTGGAGAGCTTACAGGAGCATTGAAGAGCCTGCAGAGGAGCATTGGCGATGCTACTTTTTTCTCTTGCTTGAGTCGTAGATTTAGGAGTGTAGTTTCAGTATAGCTTGTACTTTAGGGTTGACTAGTGAAAAACCTTATTTATTTTTCTACATCAAGTTAAAGAAAACTCACCATAGTGGCTCTCTCCAAATTAATTGATTAATTAATCAATTTAATTAACTAAATTTTAATTTTAATCAACTAATTAAATTTAAATTCCATTGCTCTCGGATTTTTTTAAATTGCTCATTGATTTTAATTGCTCTCGAATTTTTTAAATTGCTCACGGATTATAATTAACGCTCCCAAGTTTTCAAATTAACGATTAATTTTAATTAATTAATTTTGCTCAATTTCAATTATTTTAATTTTAATTAATTTTGATTAAATAGTTTCAAGTAATTAATTAATTTTCATTAACTAATTCTAATTGATTTCAATTATTTTTTATTAATTAATTAATTCCAATGAATTTAATTAATTGAAATTAATTTCAATCGATTAATCTTTCATTAATTAATTTCAATTAATTTCATTCTTTTTTAATTAATCAAATTTTATTTAATCAATTTTATTTTAATTAATTCATTTTAATTAAATCAATCGATTAATCAATCAAATTAATCAATTAAAATTCAAGATAAATCACTCTCCACTTAAAGAATTTCTAAGGTAATTTTGGCAACCTCCCGGTGTCACCTCCCCTCACGGGGAGGTCGGGACGGCACATGCCCTTGTTTCTTCCTGCCTGAATCAGAGATCAACGGTGCAGGGCCTTCAAATTTTAAACCATTCTACTCGGATCAGAGATCGACGGCGTAAAGTCTTCAATTTTAAAATTCAACTAGCTGGGGTCGAATATTCAACTACGCGAGGACATCAAAATTAGAATCATCCCACACAGATTAAAAATCAACAGCGTAGAGTCTTCGATTTTAAAATTCATCCACCCAGATTAGAGATTGATGGCACAGGTCTTCCAATCGACACATATATGTTATTTTGCAATTGCCAAAATAAAGAATTATTTCATTATATACAATTTACTTAACTATTTAAATCAACACACTTTTTTTTTAAATGTAGCAATTATTTTTATTCTCTTAAATTGATATTAAGACATATAATGTCTTATATTGAATGTCAGCCTTGGAAAATCGGGACAATTCAGGCAATGCAATTTTATTCTCTTAAATCGAGAATAAGACAATAGTGTCTTAAAGCAATATAATGCCTTGGGAAATTGAGGCAGTTCAGGCAATGTCATTTTATTCTCTTAAATTGAGAATAAGATAATATAATGTCTTAAAAAATAGGACAGTTTTCATATAAGCAACAGTTTGTTGTATAGGCAGCAATGAAGGCAGGCGTTCAAGAAAGGCTAAGACTTTGGATGAATAAAGAGGCAGCGGACTGGGGCAATCATGTTGGGTAGTACTTGACGGATGGTGGGCTTCACATGGATAGCACCGGATGGAAGTAGGACGACTGGGTTTGGCTTAGCGTGCGGCATCAGCTATGGCTAGGGGCTGATTGACGGATAGGTTGAAGGTATATAAGTCAAGCAATAGAAGTCGAAAACTTATGGGGTTCGGCTGATCGGTTGTGTGTGTGATTGAATTGACGGAGGTGGACCGATCGGAGGAGAATCGAACAGGCTAGGGGCTTTGAGGTCAGTGAACAGAGCGTAATGTTTGTAAGTTTAAAAAAAAATTCTTTCTGTTTCTTCTTTTTTTTATCGATGAGTTGTCGAAGACAGTTACTGTGTCGAAGAGATGCATTGTTTGAGCCAAAAACTAAATGCAGTGGGGTCGGATTGGTATTGTGAAGGGATACGTCTCTTCGATACACACATTTTTTCTTTCATCAATATGCGAAAAAGGAATTTAAGGGTGGTATGAAGAAGAAAAAGAAAACAACAAAAACAAGCATTATTTTGCCTAATGTCTCCCAGTATTAATGGTAGCAAATTTAAAATATCCTCTAGTATTAAGGTTAGTATCATCCATAAAAAACCACTTGCTTGCTGAAAATTAGTATTTATAGAATTTGAAGAATGCCTACACAAGATTCTTGGAAATATTTAGAAGTTCTTCATAAGCTTGTAACTAGAGCAGACAATGGATTAATTCATATAGGAAATCAAGTAAACTCGAGAAAAAATAAAAAATAAACGCAAACTACATGAAGAATTGAAGTATACCTGTTGTCTCATACTAGAAAATTCAGGATGGCTAGCAGAAATAATTGTTTTAAACATACGGGGAGGTACACCTTCCTGCTTCTAAATGGAAAGACCAAAAAAAATGTAAGTTACAAGAATGAAATGAAAGGGACAAACAGCTATGTTTGAAACAAAATGCTTCATAATCTCTTCATGGCTCTATGAAAGGAAATAAAATGAAGAAGTTGTTCTTTTATTATCTCCATTTTTTCATTTTATTTGGGTCTTTTTTTCCTCCCATTTTTTTCAAGATGGGGGCTGGGGGCAAAGTAAATTAATCATAATTAATATCTGAAGTAATTCTCTGGACTATTTTCCATTGATCCTTCTAAGCAAGCATCACATTAAAAAGTAGATAACATAAATCTTAACAAGGTAAGACACGCGCAATGTTTTGTAATTGCGAAGCATTCAAAGTCACTGGATCATCAGCTGATTTCCATTTAGCAAAATCTACTTACCAACTGATGGAAACGTGAAATTTTATACTCATAAAAAATGCAAGTTGTGAGCAATGGAACGAGAATAGTGACGTTATGAGTTTAGATGTTGCCTAATTATCTTATTTTCAATTTTCTTGTTTTTAATGGCTGTAATTTGCCTATGATGACGGTGTGATGCGGACATCCGACGGTGGACGTTACTCAATGGAAGAGACGAAGATCAACGGCCGAGATCACTCCTTTTTTTATCTTAATTTATTAATTATATTTTGATTTAATTTTGCATTTATCATTTTTACCCTTGATGCATTCTTTATTTTTGTAATGTTATTTGAACAATGGTTTTTATTTTATTTTTAGTTATTTTACTTTTTTGTTAGCTATCCAATGATGGAAGGCATCCTATGAGCATGGTAGGTTGTGCTTTGGGCTTGGTAGACCTTGGTTTGCTAGCTTGGGTCCTTTGGTGGCTGCTGATTTTCGGTTGGGAGCTGATATTGGAGTTCTATTTTTGTGAGCTGAAGTTTAGCTCATTAATTAATTCTAAAAGGTATGAAGTATTGGTGAAGCTCATTAATGGTAAAAGGTATGGTGGAGTGTGGCTTTTCTTTTCCCCTTGCTGCCTTCTCGTTTTCCCCCTTGCTGCCTCCTCGGTTTCTCCTCTTAACCCTTCGATTTTGGTGGTTTTTGCTGTTTCCCATGAGATCTGTTGGGCTTCTTGTGCCTGCTGCCTTGGTTGCTGGTTTACCCCTTCGGCTCCTTCCCACCTGGCTGGTTCCGTGGATTTCTAGGCTGTTTCCGTGGCCTTTTTGGCTGGATTGCTGTGGTCTTTTCTCTTTGTTTCCTGTACCCCTTTATGGCTGCTGTTTGGTGACCTTTGGTCTTTCATTTCCCTAAATCTAATTGGTTTAGATGGAGGTGCTATGGCTGTTTGGTTTCCTTATGGTTTACCTATAAATATAACATGTTTTTGGAAGGAAAAGGTTGTTGAAATTTGCTTGGCATAGCCACCTAAACCTGAGGGTTTCTTCTCTTCTTGGAAAAGCTTGAGAGCTTGTTCCGTTTCCTTCTCTTCTCTATTTCGTCTGGGCTTCTTACCTCTTCTTCTCTCCACAAGTTACATTCCACCTGTACCTTTCTTCTTGAGCGATTGGTGTTATCGGTTGGCTGATTTGGAAGCATTTGCTAGAGGAGTTGGTTGGACGGTTGGACCTTCTTGCTGTGGTGGACCATTTAGTTTGCTAGCCCTAAGCACATACTTTACTTTACCTACTTTTCGATACATGTGAGGAAACCGTTCCTACGGTTGTTCTGAGGATAGCGCCTTTTATTTTTTCTTTTGTTTCGATTGGTTTTAACTTTTATTTTGTTTGGAAGTTTGGTGGATGATTGCTACTATTTGAATCTAATATAGCAAGTGTTGCCTATTGTTCTCTTTATCTAGCTTTCTCTCTAGTTTGATTGCATCAACCCTTATTTAAGAGTCTTGTCTTATGTAAGCCCAAGGGGCAAAGTTGTCTTTTAGTTTCTTTTAAGACCTATATATAGAGGTCCTTTCTCTTGTATTAAAAATGAGAGAACTTGGGTGAGATTCCTATGGGAGGGAATCGGAGTTTCCACCAGCCGCAGGATGAGTCCAGGCTTGTGGCTTGAAGTCCCTTGGAGAAGAGCAACATAATACCCGTCAGCTGCAGGATGTGTCCGGGCTCACGGTTGTATCTTTCTTTCTCTAAATCCTTTTCTCCTCCTCTCTTGACCGCCGTCCAAAACCCCCCCCACTTGCCACCGGCCTATTCTCCCACAAACCCCTCCAAAATCACAAACCACCTCCATTTTATCCATATCAACCACTGGCCATAAACCCCACCACCTCCATAGCCGGCCGACCACCTCACCCCTAGCCTCTCCTCACCTAAAGCCGCCGGCTATATCCTTCTCCACCACCATAACCGTCGGCCACATAATTCTCTCCAGACTTTTGAATTCAAATCCACCATAAATTCTTTCCTTATTTAGCCCCACTAATTTAGGAAGAGAATTAAATTCAAATTCAACATATTGGAATTTCAAATTCTTCTTAAATTCCCCTCCTTTAATTTAGGAAGAGAATTAAATTCAAATTCAAAATATTTGAATTTCAAATTCTTAAATTTCCCTCATTTAATTTAGGAAAACCCCCAATTAACTTAAATCTGAAATTAATTTCAGATTTAAGTAATCACTCCACTTAATTGCTTGGGCCCACCTCCTTAATACATAACCCATCTTAATCCACAAGTTTGAATTTTCAAATTCAAAATAGCCTCTTCATTACCTTCCTAAATTAATCTTTTGTTAACTTGGAAAGTTTCTCATTTGAATTCAAATTAATTTGAATTTCAAATCCCTTTCCTAATCAATATATCTAATTTAGGAAGCCCCTCCAATTCCTCTAAATCTGAAATTAATTTCAGATTTAATTACCCTATCACATTTAATGCTATGGTCCACATACATCGAATCTGGACATCTTTCCTCCCTCCTCCTTGGTCGGCCCCTCTCTCCCCTCTATCCTAATTATTTCCGTCCTAATTAAAGGCCCCAATTAAGTAGACAATTAACCCCATCTTCCTCCCTTTTCCACTTAATTTGAAATTTAAATTTCAAATTACCCCCCCCCTCCCTCCCTCCCTCCCTCCCTCCCTTTCGTTCTACATCACGGTGCCTATGAGAATGTGATGCATTCTCTAGTGCGTTGATTCCTCCTTTGGTTTGGTTTGCCTCCTAGATTGCAAATAAGTTGTTTTAGCACTCATCCGATTTTCCATTTCAGCAAATGTCCAGTTCTTAGCTTTGTCTAGCCTCTAGTTTGAAATTGTATCATTGTTGGCTGCTTGTGTTGTCCTGTTTTCCCTTATTGGCTCTGCATTATAGTTGTGGATTGGCAACTGCTGACTAAAAATTTCCTATGTTGTAGCCTGGAGTTGGTTGCTTGTCATGGATTGCAACTGGATTAGTTTTATTTTGCCTCGCACAAAATGTAAGTGTTCTCGTTATATGATAAGTTGTTGCTTTGTTGTTGGTGGTGGGCTTGCAATTATCCTAATTTTGTCAGGACCATACATGGTAGGCTTCCTTCTTTCAATTGTCCCACTGTGGATTATACATTCGACTGCTTGTTTCCTTTATTGGAGGATAAACAGCGTTGTCAAACCAAACACATGTTGATTGGTATTGAGAATCTAAGATTTATCAAATGAACATGCATATCTTACCCAAACCTTGGGGCAATGAGAAATTATTAATTTTGGATCTTTAAGGTTATTAAATAAAACCCCAAAAGCATGTGTTATTTCATCAATTGCTAAATTAATTTTTATTTATTCCGCTCAAACTTAGGTGTTGGTTCGAAATAAATGCTTCAAGTGCAGTGGAAGTTGTAACGACAACTTCCAAGGGATGCTTGTAGCGGCATGAAGCATGGATCTCTAATTGGTGACCTTTATCATTGTCCCTTTTCATCCAGATACTTTATAATTAGTTTTGTTTGTGAGATTGAGAGGCAAGTTTGTCACGTTCTTATTGTTCTTTTTGCGATGTTCATTCTCAATTTTAAAATATCAAATATGTAAGTCCTACAAAATGAATCAAGTAATACTCTTTGTCAAAGATAAAAGCATCATTCAGGACCTTTTATTGCTTCAAAGATTCAATGCAACTTCATTTCGTAAAAAAATTATTTCTTAAAATTTGTAAAATCATAATTTGGATTTATATGAAAAGCATGCAGTTGATCGCTCAAGAAAAACTACTTCTCTAGACAATGTGATAAAGAAACATAGGAGTAGCCTTTTCTTAAAAGTATGTTGGGTTTTTTGTTTAAACTAGATTTCTTCTCGATACTGTGTCTAGGCTTATTTAGATCTATGGTACCTCCTATGGGCAATAACCCCTATAATTAATTACCCCTCCACTAATAGAAGAAAGCTCTCCATTTCATAGGTTGCTTAGGCTTATATTTAGTATTTAAATGTGAACTTATTGGGAGGAGAATATTAGAGGGTGGTGGAGGTGGAACAAATTAAGATAACATGATTTATTATCTTGGGTTTATCAATGTACCCAATCTATTAATATTATAGGGATTTGAAACAGAAGTTCCAAAGAAGTCTGAATAATAATCATAAGATCCAAAGAAGTCTGAATAATAATCATTGGTTGTCACTTTTCAAGTAACCCAAGCAGACAATGGTGGATGTATGAGTCAAAAATGGGCTTTTAAGGTTGATGTTGACTCATTCACTAGCAGAAGGTTGGTCATATTAGTTTTACTGAATAGTTTAGAAGCATAGTATGGTCGCTTACAGTTTGGATAACCAACAAGAGCTTAGAAGTATGTCATGATTATCAGGTGTCCATGAGCTTCAATTTAACTAAAAAAAACATCAAAGACACATGAGGTTTAATTGGTGAGTATGGTTTGATCGATGGCTTGTTAGCACAAGAGTTAGTCCAAATTTACTTTGGTTGAGGCTTACATCCATTGCAAGGCTGAGGAAATAAATAAGCTTTACTAGCCTTTAAGCTTTGTGTCACCCAACATAGTTGGGATAAAGTTTACATCCATTAGAAGGCCCATAAGTAGGACTTTTAATCTTTAAGATGAGGAAAACCCAGTAATGGGTCTTACAACCTTACTCTACATGCAATAAGGCCCAATTTCTTAAATGGATTTGATAGGCTTGTTGGCCTATGTGTTGGATTGATTAATTAGATTGACTTGATGAGCTTATTGACTTCACCATATCCGATGACTTGTTGAAGAGGAAGCCAACATGCTAAGTTCATGAAGAGATTGAGATCCTTAGATGAACTCACCAAGAAGGTCAAATTGGTGAAAGAGAGAACTTGAAGAAGTCAACCAGAGATCTGAGATTATCGAGCTCTCGAGAGAGGGTCACTAAGATCAAAGAAGCTAGATTTGTGGGAGGAAATTGCAGCTGAAGAGTTCATTGTAGATGGTTGTCAAACTTCTTGAATAGGTGTTGAGAACAAGTGGGAGGCCTGCTCAAGAAAGCCAAGTTCAATAAAAGAACTCACCAAGTTCATGAACAATGGTGCCAAGGGAAAATTCCAAGAGGAGGTGTCGAAAAGTCCGAGTTCCCTAGAGTAATTCACTACAACAACAACAACAACATCAAGCCTTTATCCCACTACGTGGGGTCGGCTACATGAATCCTTTTTCTCCATTGTGTCCTGTTAAAAGTCAAATTCTCGTTTAAATCTAATAAAGAAAGATCATTTTTAATATTTTCTAACCAAGTCTTTTTAGGTCTACCTCTACCTTTCTTAACATAAGTCAAATCTAAGACCTCTACTTTCCTAACCGGGTCATCGGGAGGCCGCCGTTTTACGTGACCAAACCATCTAAGGCGACTCTCTCTAATCTTATCTTCCACTGGAGCTACTCCAACCTTTTCACGAATATGCTCAATTTCGTATCCTATCTCTAAGGGTAAAGCCACTCATCCACCTAAGCATCCTCATCTCTGCAACACTTAACTTAGAATTATGCTTCTCTTTTAATGGCCAACATTCGGCACCATAAAGCATTGCACGTCTCACCACCATCTTATAGAATTTTCCCTTAAGTTTGAGAGGTACTTTTCTATCACACAATAAGCCTGATGCATTCCTCCACTTCAACCATCCAACTTGGATTCTGCTGATCCCCATCTATATCACCATCACTCTGAACAATAGATCCAAGATATCTAAAACGTGTACTCTTATTAATGACTTGATCGGCCAAAGTCACAATGCCCTCACTAGGTCTATTATTACTAAAATTACACTCCATATATTCCGTTTTAGATCTACTCAAGCGAAAACCTTTAGACTCTAAAGTTGACCTCCACAATTCTAGTTTACCTTCAACTCCCTCTCTAGTCTTATCAACAAGAAGAATATCATCAGCAAAAAGCATACACCAAGGTACATCCTCTTGCAAATGTCTAGTGAGAACATCCATGACTAAAGCAAAAAGATATGGGCTTAAGGCTGATCCTTGATGTAATCCAACCGAAATAGGGAAATACTTGGTCAAACCACCTTGTGTTTGAACACAAGTAATAGCTCCTGCATACATATCTTTAATGATTTGAATATAAGCGTTATTAACTCTTTTCTTTTCAAGAACTCTCCATAGCACTTCTCTTGGAGCTTTATCATATGCTTTTTCTAAATCAATAAATATCATATGTAAATCCTCCTTATTCTCTCTATATTTCTCCATCAAACCTCTTAATAAATGTATGGCTTCCATAGTAGACCTACCCGGCATGAATCCAAATTGATTTTGAGAAACATTAGTATCACGCCGCAACCTATGCTCCATAACTCGTTCCCTAGAGTAATTCACTAAGGTAAAATTTTTAGGAAATTGTGCCAAATAGACGCGAGAAGTAAAATGATGAATATTTCAAGAGGCAAAGGTTCTAATTAACTCAAGAGTGTTGGAAGTAAAATGATGAATATATTATTTGATTATTATACAAGAAAAATTATTTTTTACCTTCATTTTCATTTAACACAATTTTTACGCCTCAAAACGCCTAGAGGCTTATGCCTCACCTCACAGATGAAAAATGCCCCAATACCCAATTGCGCAAATTTTAAACCTTGCCCCAAATTAAATAAGTTAATTGCAACCAAAATTTCTTTCTACAGCTTCAAACAACCTATATTTCTAACAGTTATGTTGCAAACTTCAAATAAACAATTTAAGTATTGAGAACCTCCAACCATGTTTAATCCAACCACTTAGGAAACAACATTAGAACTTGGTTCAACTGGAAGATAGAGTTCCTTATTATCATTTAGCAAATTCGAAATAGTCAAATTCTGTATTTAGAACAGTAGCCACGACAATGTCACGTCCAAAAGATGCAAACAGTGTTTAAACAAAATACACAAAAAAAGACTTGCTAGTGCTTTTAGGTGATAATTTTAGCACTTTAAACTCATAATTGGCTTTTTAGAGCCATAAAAGAGGTTTAAAGAGAAGAACAAGTTACGTCAAAAACAGTCAAAGTAAAACATAAAGCATTCTTCAAATACCTCTGGAGTTGGTAAGGAATATTTCCCAGACAACAAACCATGACCCAGCTTAGTCCTGTTAAATGATCCAATCACATCAACAACAAGCAATACGAGAACAATGACATAAACAACAGATAATATTAAAAAAAATTACGTTAGATTACACTCTATGATAGCATCACAATCAAACTCTATTTGCATAAAATAGTCAAAAGAATGTAAGCGTACCTCAATCCTACAAGATGCTAATTACCAAAAAAAGGCTAGTTTATGGCAATGATTTTAAAACTACTTAAGCTAATATGACCATACCAGACAATAAAAAATTGAGCACCAAAACGTAGATAATTGATAAAAACTAAATATAAAAAACTCAGAAAGATTGAGCTGATAAATAGTGTTGAAGAATGTATTTTGAATACTTTCGGAAACAACCTATAACTCAGTAAGGTTTGCCAAAACTATTCTAACATACACCAAATATGATTCTAGACCATCTCTCAAGAATCCTCAGCCACAATTCTAGCCATACTTCTGAAAACTAAACAGACAAACATTAATAAAATATCATAAAATCTATTATTCAATGTTGCCCTATAGATATAGGAATAACACTAAAGCATCACATATAAAGACAATATAAAAAAGAGGGCCATTTGCTCAGAAAAAAAGTCATTATTTTGTTCACTTACAACTGCATATTCAAGTCCAAGGTTGGATCAGCAGGAGCCAGAATAAAAGCTGATTTCAGATTTTGCTCTTTATAGTATCTGATAAATCAAACATGAAATGGCAAAATAAATTTAGTACGTAGGACTTATTTTGGTTGAGCTTATGTTTGCCGACTTTTTCAATCAAAAGTTTATAAAGGCTACTTTACTAGCAATAATCTGACTAACATTGGAAAATCATTTTTTTCCAAAACAAATGGTGGTAAACTGATGGACCAGCTGAGTCGGTACAACCAATCAAGCCAGCCTCCGGGGGCCAGTCTAGCTGGCGAGTAGAAGAGTCATGTGGGCCCCACTAGTGTGGGTGGCAAGCAAGGAAAGAGAGAGGCTCAAAGATGATTAATTCTACCTTTAATTATTTACCATAAAAAATCAAATTTGTGAGGGAATTAGTAAGATCTATTTAGGGAAAGACGGCAAATTTGAATTTAAATTTGGGAGAGAATTAGGAAGGTTTATTTAGGGAAAGAGGGCTGATTTGAATTCAAATTTGGGAGGGAATTAGGAAGGTTTATTTAGGATTAATTAGGTTGTTTTATTTTCATTATATAGTTTTGTGTTTTGCAATAATTTTCTTTGGAGTTGTTCCTAGCAGCGCCTAGGGTTTTTGGAGAGTTGGTCTAACTCTCGAATAGTAGATTAACTTATATCTCGGTTTGTTGTGCCGATATCAATAAATTAGCCCATAATCTCATTCTTTCTTGCTGATTTCTACTCTGTTTTCTTTTCGTTATTGTTGTTTTTTTGGCTGAATGGAGATCGGATTCCTATCAAAAACATGGTCCTTTTATTATCCAAACAACATGCACCTATTTAATGGCAATTTATCCTATCACAAAGTAGTTAAAAGGGAAGAAAAGAGCATAACAAATATTATTTTGTTCCCATAATTATAATCAATACTAACCTTTCAATGAAAGAACCAGTGGAGAAAACTACTTGCATGGTTGAAGCCATGTAACAGCTGAGAGACGAATATCATATCAATATAAATATAGAGACAGAAGTGACCACTTCTTCACCAGTCAAACTAAAATTACCTATTTCCAAGATTAACGAGCCCAGTGTAGCCCGGCCCAAATAAGGGCTCCAGTTCCTGTCCACTTTCCTGGATTCTATTCCAGTCAAAATTCATATTCTGGTCGAGTTCCTTTTCTGCAGTTGTCATTTCAGTCTGCAGAAAAAGTGGAATTGCCTTCATTCTTGATACAGATATTTATTCTTTTACATGAGAATGCTGCTGCACACTACTGACAGAAAAGGCAAACGATCAAACAAACATTGGTGAAGTTTAACTACTGACTACAAGCACAAAAGAACAGCTGGCTCTTTAATTTGGAATTGCCTCATTAATCCTGGCTTAGCTCTCGGTATTACCAGATTGACCTAACCTACTTAGATTTCTAGCACAAAATTTAAGTTTTTACAGAAGAGTTCCAAATAAGTCATGCATACATGTTTCACATTCTGAGGAAATTCTTACTGCCTTAAAATGGATAATAAGTATGTCCTAACATATACAATTTCAAATTAGTGTTTTGGTTCCAATGGTTTTTAAACTGGCAAAGCCCATAGTTATAATCGAATCCATGATTTGTGAAGCTTTAAGCGCACTGGATGACAAACTATATTTGCAATAGCCTAGGCAATTCAGAAAACTTCCCAGCATGCAAATACACTGTAAGCCATGCAATTGCACCATCTACAAGCCTAACCATATTTTATTCTTAAAACAACTCTACTTGAAATTATTTTGCATGAAAGAGAACTTAAAAGATATCAACATAAAAAAAGTGGAACAACAATTGATTCGTCGTGATATAAAAAGCAGCAATGACTCCTGAGGTTACACAAATAAAAAATTTGAGCTTCTTGTGTCTTAGAGACAAAAAAGTGGTGCAGTGCCTGAAATTAGGAAGCTTTAAATTCGGATTTAGGATTGAGATAGAAACTGTAGGTGAGTTTTGAAGAGAAGAATTGTGGCGATTAGAAGGATCTGGAGTTATCAGGTAGAGAAAGCAAGGAGATGGATAGAGACATGAGAGTCAAGAAGGAAAGGGGAGAAGGGTTGAAGAGAGGAGAAAAGTGAGATGGCATAGAAACAATAAGAGAGAGGAAGGGAGACCAAGAGAAATAGAGGGAGAGAGAAACCAGCATAGGAAAATCAGGATAGCTAAGAAGCCGCTGGATAATTAAAAAAGGGATTTCTTTCACTGCATAATGTGCTAATCTCCAAAGCAAGCCCTAAGGAACCCATATATAGTGAAGGCAATTAAGTTGTCATTACATAAAGTTTTTACCAAACAAACAAATAACATTTAAATCCTAAAAGGAAATACAAAAAAAACAATCTAATTAGCCCATTCAAATAGCCAAAACTAGTTAGCCTGTCAAATGGGCCTGGTTATAGTTGCTATCGCTTGATACATATCATTAAAAATAGAGCTACACTAAATTTTATTTGTATTACATGAGTTCCAGTCATATGTAAGCTTACAGATATCTGCCATATAACGATGAGAACATTATCTCAAAGACTATGCTTGCAACGTCCATTGTGTCCACTAGACACGACAAAATAATAAAAATGGTACTCAAAGGGTTGGCCAGAAATATAATAAAAAGGACAGAATTTTTCATATAATGTATCCCAGAAAAAATATTCTTCTTCCATAAATCGCAACTGACCTTTTGCAATGAAGAAAAATCAATGCCAAAAAATGCTAAGTGCTGAGCTAATAAAGGATCATCGACACTATCATCCTCTGGATAAGAGAAAACATCTATGGTTCCAAAAAATAAAAACTGTTAGAAACAAATAAGTTGGTAACTAAATTAGATTTTTTTATGTGAAGAAAAAATAAGGCGAGAAATAATAGAGGAATGTTAAATATTTCCATAAGCATAAATATATTAAAACAAGGACTAAATGTAAAATACGAATCTATACATGCACTGATGCACATGAAAAGCAAAACAGAGTAAATGTCAGGAATTTTATCTACTACTCGAATTTGCATTCCATGATTGCTTAGCCAGGTTAATGATCGCCAAGTGACATTCCAAGATCTGATATCTTGACCATCCTTTAAATTTATTCACAAAAATTTTAAAAAAAAGGAAAATTGCCAAGAGGATCACACAACCAAAATCAAAGTTTACAACTGATCCATAATCCCTGTTACACATTTATCACAGGTGGAACAACATGTGCTATGATAAACAATAAAAGCATAAGGCACTATCATGCTATCAAACAATCTGAGGAATTCAAGTTTCGGGCAACTGTCTGCACATGAAAATAAATGTGATACACCCTAAAGACCTATAGATCAAGGCTTCATTCGGTAATATGGATTTTTCAAAAAAAAAAAAAAACAAAGTGTTTACTAGAATTACATTATCGTGGGGAAATGAATATCTCGACTCACATCAGTACCTACACATTTTTTCAAACATGGAGAACAGATGGAATAACACATCCATCTCTATGAGAATAGTGCCAATATTATCATGAACTACAACACATCATCATCAAATAAAGACCAAGTCATCTATCCAGCTACTAGAACATTCAACCAGCACCTACACATTTTTTTGAACATGGAATAACGCATCCATCTCTATGAGAATAGTGACAACATTATCATGAAGTACAACAAATCGTTATCAAATTAAGACCAAGTCATCTATACAACTACTAGAACATTCAACAGCTTGTCTTTCAATATGAGGTAGCCTATCCTCTTCCAAGACTTGCTGACACATCTGCATGACTTAGTTTATAGTTGTAAGTGAAAAAAAAAAACTAAATTTAAAATATACAACATAATATCCCAATCGAACAAATCCAATATCAAATCATCTATTTAATATCCAAATTAAACTTAACTAAACTGGCTGCCAGTTCCAACATCATCAAACGATTTTACCGGATTCCAAGATCTAACTCACTCATCATCAATTAATCGCCATTAGCTATAGGAATGCTTCCCCTCTAGTTCATTTTGTATTAGAGCGTATGGTTTTGACTCTTTTTACATAGTATTATTTTATTAAAAACATCTACATATGGTAACTTATACCTAACCCTTTTCTTTCTATACTTTTCACATTAACTCTCTCTCTCCATAGTACCATTGCTCTCCTATATAAATGTTGACACAATCCAAATTTGCTATCTAAACGTTCTCTAAAATTGATGTTACTGAAAATCTCTCTGTAAAAGTATTTCTCACTCTATCCTTCTATAAGTGTATTAAACATCTAAAATTTTATTTTTGCCAAAATTAATTAAGTAATTTTTTTATTAGATGTACTTGAATCCATATAACATAGCTGATATTCTTTTATATGGTATAAAACTCGCAAGGCATTTCTCCATTTCAAGTATCCAACTTTAATACTACGAAATCCTACTTTAATAATACAATCTTTATTACAATCTATATTCCCTTTCTTTTATACAATAAACCCATACACCAAGATGCATAACATATCTATAAACCCTTATCAAAACAGAATGGTTTAAATCCTATGACACTAGATCATATGCCTTTATGAAGTCAACAGAAGTCATGCAGAGATACTTTAGCTACTCCATGCTTTTTAATTATTTACATTGGAAAAAGGACCGAAATGATCCCTTAACTCTATATAAAGGATCAAAATGGTCCCCAACTATATTAAAAGACCATTTTGGTACCTAAAATCCTTAAAAAGAATCAAAATAGTCTCATGGAGGGACTATTTTGGATCCTCTTTAAAGAGTTGAGGGACCAAAATGATCCTCTAATATAGTTGGAGACCATTTTGATCTTTCGTAAATAGTCAAAGGACCATTATGGTCCTTTTCTCTTTACATTTCTCTCTATAGTTCTAATAAATCATTAATTGAATGAACAATGTTGTAAAAATCTCCACATCTCTAAATCTCTCAGTATACTAGGATGTCTTAGATGCATATATCACAACACTTTCAATTCAAACCTTAAATGTGACTAATTTATTTATTGGGCGACTTATACCTCAATACAATCAATAGCTTTTTCATATCCTTCCTTCCATGCTCCGAGCCTAAGCAACATAAGAGATTTATTAAAGAGGGGGGATGGATTTGTGTGTTCAAAAAATGAGATAGAAGAGAAGACGCATACAAGGAGTAGCCAAAATAAAGATAGAGAAAATAAAAGATAGAATAGAATGAGGGAGAGAATCGAAGTTAGAGGTGCATATATATTAGAGAGAATATTAGGAGAGGTTCAGCAGCTATCACATAGAGAGATATCAAAATGGAAAAAAAAGTAGGCATGATTATAAAAGCTAGAAAGCAAGGAGCAATGTACTTTAGAGATGGGAGCTATGATCAAAAAACGGATCAAGACTATCATGACATGGGGATGTATAAGAACCTCTCCTCTTATGGTATAGATAGGTAATTATTTAAACCCTAACTTCTCCCTCTAATGATTTATTTAGTTAATTATATGACTTTGTTAATTATGGTCTAGTTGAATTAGATATTGAGTTGGTGTAATCCTAACATTGAGGGTTTTATTTATTTATTTATTTATTTATTTATTTATTTATTTAATAACGCAATTTAACAAACTAAGGATATGAGTGCAACGTCATCAATTACCAAAAATTATTGGAAGGTAAACAAAAACACAAAATATCAAATACACACAGCATGAAGTCAAATGAAGAAACCATCCAATAGTACAGTAAAAAAACTTAGGAAAGAATAGTATTTATTTGGATCACCATGACTGGCGAATATAGGAGAGGCGATATTTTTTTCGAGTACAATCCTATCTAGTTAAAGGATTTAGCATAATCTTATCCACTAAAACATCATCATTCAAAATGCATCAGGTGGCAGAGCATCAAGGTCTTCTATGCCTTCATTAATATTAGGGTGAGGGAGCTTCTAGAATTGATGGAACAAATTCTTAGTATCTTGCTCGCAAAGGATGTTGAAACAATTTTTATAGGGCTAAAGGCAAACACAATAGTTTCAGACTCACAAGGAAGGTTAGTTGAATCCAATTATGAGTTCATATCTAATAACCTGATGATGGAGTAGCAAATATTATGGCAGTACGAGGGTTTGAACATTTGAACGTTCCTCTTACACCTCAAGGAAGGTAAATGCTACATTCAAATTCTATGATTATGGTTAGTTGCTAATGATAGGTTTGACAGAATAAACTTAAACTTGTCTCATTAGAAAATCACCCATCAAGATATATAGATATGCATGAGCCGTTTAAAGTGCATAACCCTATTATTATTGAAATGATCATAAATTTCTGAAAAAAATGTTTCCATCTATAACAAACCAACAATTCGTGGACAAAAACTTTCCATCTGCAATAGTCCATAAACAATAACATTCCATTTATAAAGTGCATCAAATTCTGGCTTCCAGAATTAAAAATCAATTTCCTGAACTATTTCTATTCTTGATTATTATTTCTAAACCTATTTATATAAAACTTTTTATCATTGCCTATAACAAATCAAGGAAATATAATCCAATCACAATCTCTTATTTTCTATCATGTTCTCTTCTTATTTTGATTTTCAAGATGATATTAGAGCCATTCCAGTTATACTCCCAATGAGACCAAGAGATCCTTCGATATGGAGTATGTCCTCCAAGCCGACGGGTCTTTTAATAACACTAAAAGACAATCTTCTTCCAACAAGAGTGGCAAAAACAAACGATTATTCTGAAAAGAAAAAGGATACAATTACCATAAATAGACAAATGATTAAGAAGTTGGCAACTTCAAGCTGAAAATCAACCTCAAAATAAAAAATTCATATGCAAAAATTGAAAAAATCCATGATGAAATAATTAACTAGAAAATTCAAAAGAGAGCAAGCAACAACAACAACTTCCAGGCTCGTAGCAACTCTCTACTTCCACTTTCAGCCATTGGGACAAGACAGCCAACTATTATCTCAGTAGAAGCTTATTTTAAAACATCACGAAAATAAGCTAGGTTACTCAAAAAGATAAATTCTCGTATACGTCTATTGCAAACAATAAAAAAAACTACTATTTTGATAGTAAACTCGAGAGCGTCAAATCATATGATAAGAGATAAAAATGCCCTCCACAATTATAGAACATGCCATGCAAATTATGATATCTGAATTGCAAATAAATAGCAAACAAAAGTGGTTGAAGTAACACTCAAATCTATACTTCTAGGGTCCAACCAAGATTATAACTTATTACCAATCAACAAACTCACTCAAAACAAAAATTAAGTTATTATTTTCTGACCTAATCTGTATCACTTGTAGGACTTGAATTCCATTAGGATAATTGAAAGTGCAATGATGTGTTCAAGAGTAGACCTCATAAAGAATGATAAAAAACAACAACAACATCAAGCCTTTATCCCACTACGTAGGATCAGCTGCATGAAACTTTTTTCTCCATTGTGTCCTAGTAAGAGTCAAATTCTCATTTAAATCTAATAAAAAAAGATAATTTCTAATACTTTCTAATCAAGTTTTTAGGTATACATCTACATTTTTAACATACATAAATCAAATACATTTACTCTCCTAACCAGGCATCAGAAAGCTGATGTTTTATGTGACCAAACCATCTAAGCCGACTCTCTAATTTTATCTATCACTGGAGCTACTCCAACCTTTTCAAGTATATACTTGTTTCGCATTCACTCTCTAAGTGTAAAGCCACTCATCCACCTAAGCATCCTATCTCCACAACACTTAATTTTATGCCTCTATTTTAGTCACATCGAAGACATCCGATAAAATTAGAATGACACAAAGAAGATTAACATGGCCCCTGCGCAAGAATGGCATGCATAAATCACAAAGAATGATCGCTAAAACCAAATATAAGCTCAAACAACAAGATGTGTATACACCAAAACCCTTGCTTCAAATTTCAAGCAGACTTAAGATAATAATAGTGTTTAATTTTAGCACTATCATCCAAGCCTCTAAAACATTGCTTATCTTAAAAAGATAATTCACCTACTAATATTCAAAAGAGTTTCAATGTGAAATTATAAAATATCTAAACACACTCATAGTTCCTATCCCAACCAAACCAACAAAGCTTCCCAGCATTTTTTCTTTAGTCCATAGTGAGCTCTAATTAATATATTCAACTCTTTTATTACGAATACACACACGCACACACGCACGCATACATACAAAAACACACAAGGTAGAAGAAAGCTTAAGGAGGCCATGGATAGTTTGTTAAAGGTGAAAGAAGCAATATGCGGGAAATTATATTAGTGACAATCTTGCCCAACACTAGATGTGATGAGGACATCAGAGATCAATGGCTATGATCTGGAGTTTATTTTTGATGTGTTTTATAAACTAGTTTTTCCCTTTTTACCCCTAGGGGTGGTCATGTGGTGTTGTAGCCCGAAGGGCATTTTAGTCATCGTTTCTTTTTCTTTTCATGAGTTCTATTTATGGGCTTGCTCTCTTGTATTTTGGTTAATGAATGATAATGAAAATTTCAGTTTTCTTGTTCTTGATCTCTTTGTGAGTTCTTGAGAGGAGAAACCCTAGGAGAGGGCTAAGCAACACCTGTCAGCCGCAGGTGGATTCTGGGACTCGCGGTTTATCGTTTTCTTCGTCCCCTTTATATCCAACCATCCTCCCCTCCTCCCTCCACCGTCGGCCAACCCTATCCATCTCCCAATACTCGCCGGCCTGCTCTTCCCCATCTTCCCCTCCTCTTCTTCCCCAACCAACCCCGTCCCCACCCCATAGCCGCCGGCCACCCCTCCAAATCCCCCATGACTTTTGAAATTCAAAATTCAAATTTTCCTTGATTACTTTCCTAAAATAACTCATGTCAATTTGGAAAGTGTCTTTATTTAAAATCAATTCTATACCATGAATTTTGAAATTCAAAATTCAAATTTCCCTTGATTACTTTCCTAAAATAACTCATGTCAATTAGGAAAGTTTCTTTTCTTGAATTCAATTAAATATTTGAATTCAAATACTTTCCCTAATGATACAACCCAATTAGGACGCCTCCCTAATTTAATCAAATCTGAAATTAAATCTCAGATTTGATTTCAATCAATAATTAAAACCAAGGGCCCACATACATCAAACCTAGACGTTTTCCCCTTCTTTCCCTATGGCCGGCCCTCCCTCTCCCTATTCTCTCTCCAATCTAGTCACTAACTCCTAATTAAATTCCCCCACTAATTCCCTTAGCTCCCCCCCCCCTTACTAACCATATTTGGGATTTTTTTTTCGAAAGTCAACTTCAAATCTCCCTCCCAATTAAATCATTCCTTAATTCCTACTTGCTGCTCTCCGAATTCATCAATTGTGTCTTGTTGTCCAGCGGCAAGGAAGGCCACGGTTTGCTGTCCATAGCTTCTAGCAGCCCAAGGAGCAGGCCCAGACGTTTCTAAGCCTTACGGAGTTCTGTCCAGGGTCTGTCCAAGGTCAAAACTACTGCTGTCCTGAAGTTCTTCTTGTTGTTCCCTTATTCCAGCAAGAATATCTTACTATCCAGCATTCTGGAAGACCACACTTTGCTGTCCCAAGTGTCCAGCAGCCCAGAAGAGCAGTCCAAAGCTTCTTGCACCTGAAAGGTTGCTGTCCAAGACCAAACTGCTGCTGTCCAGAGAAATTCTGCATCTCTTCCTGCTGTCCAGTCAGTCGGGAGATCTTCGTGTGCTGTCCTAAAGTTTCCGATTGCTGCCCACAACATCAAGAAGGGTCTTGGTTGCCGTCCACTTCATCTCAAGCCCCCAAACAGCCACCAAAGCTTCGTATCTTCTGTTTCTTTGGGTAAACTCTTCCTCCGACCATTTTATCTTTGTAATTACTTTTCAATTGTGGTCTTAGTAGATTCATGAGAATAGTGTCAATGCTCCTCCGCTAAAACTTAGTACTATTAGAGAGTTGAGTGAGGGATATCTCTTAGTGACTAATCTTATTGTTAGCATTGGGATTTATTTGTTGAAACCATTCATGTAGGCAATGTTAGATTAATTGATTGTTTTACGATCTTAACTCCTACGCATGTGATTTAGCCTAAGCTTATTTTACCGCTCTTTGGGTTTTATTTCGTTGTTCAAAATCACCATAAAGATATAATTATTTTATTCTCTAAATATAAAGCGTGCAAATTCCTTAAGCAATTCATCCATGCATGTACGTTCTACATCAAGATGCCCTATGGAACTCGCTCAATAATGAGCCCTCACAAGGCCTTTAAAAAAAATAGAGATATTATCAACTCGCATGCCCTCTCATAATCATGTGATGAACCTTCCTTAAGACTTCTAGTGTGGACCTTATCCAACACTAAATGTCCTCTAAGGCTCACTTATCAAAGAGCCCTCACAGAAAATTTTAAAAAGACAAACTTCACTTGCTCACCTACCCGCTCAGGCTCATGAGACAAGACCTCCTAATGGCCTTTTAAACCAGCGGAAATCCCATCTTTGGTGTTCTCAATATTCCCTTGTATGAATGGGACTTTTTAAAATTGTCCCCTAGCCCTTTGTGGGGATTGAGAATCTTCAAAAATCAATGAAGCATCATCGGCAATGCAAATGGCTTATAATAATGTAGTGGTGATAGTGGAGTGGTTGACTGAGTAATCATTGAAGCTACAAGAGACATAATAAATGAAATCACTTAAAAAAGGCAAAAGGAATTGATGCAACAAGAAAATTGCAAAAATAACTAAAAGACTTCCTTTCTTACAACATAGATAAACAAAAACACTACGATTACAAATTAAACGTCTTCCTTAAAACATAAACACTAAACAAGACAAACTTACAATAATTTAAGAGAAGAAGGATACAATTGGAAGTGATACCGTGGAGAGAAGAAAGAGATAGGAGACTGAGACGAATTATAAGAGAGAGGGAGGTAGAAGACAATAGCTTGCAAGCTATTCCAAACCCGCAGGTTTTTACATTCCAACAATCTTCACAAAAAAACTCTCTAAAACAGCAGCAAACAGCCCTATAAATAGGGAAAAGAAATCCAAACAACCCCCAAAAGGTGCCGCCTAAGCCTCCAATAGGAGCAGCCAGATTTTATGGGAAATCACCAAGAAAGAGGCACGGCCAGCCCAAGAACCAAACAGCCAGAAAACTAACAGCTAGCACAGGATCCGAACAGCCCAAAAAACCAACAGCCAGTCCCAAAAAGGTGCCGCCCCAAGCCTCCAATGGGAGCAGCCAAATCATGGAAAAAACCCAAGAGAAAGGCACGTCCAGCATGGGGAAGACAGCAGCCATAAATCTGCCTAGAAAACCAGCAGGAAACCAGCAGTCACCACTCCTTTTGGAGCCAACATTTCATAGGAAATAGTAAGGGAAGGGAACGGACAACATGGGGAACACCAATAGGCAATTTTTGCCTACTTCAAACAGTAGCTGAGAGCTCCAAACACCAAACAGTCAAGGGTAAATGGGCCAAGCCCAATAGGAGACAAACAGCCCACAAATAAATGCCCAAAGAACCAAAGAAAGCTTGATTGCATCAGGAATGCACCTGTCTTAAGCAACAAAATTGTATTAACGGTTTTATGCATCACAATCGATTAAAGAGTGGATAGTATTGTTGTATAAAAAGTGTGGGTGATATGACTAACTTAAGTAGAAGACATAGGAAGGATCGCATAAAACATTATTGGCTAAGGAGCAGCTGGCAAGGTTGCTAAAATGGTGCAGGCAACATTGTCAGCTAAGAAAAGTTAACTTTGATTTAAGTATGGTTGTTCACATTTGCAACGCTTTTCTTATATGCACCAATTTTAGGAGGGAGGCCAGTCAATAAGGATGTAAATTAGTTAAGTCAATCTCAAGGCACCCTTAGCTTGTGCTTCAATAATTAATTGAGATCAAGCTCAAGTTTGAGTTCAATCCTACAAGTATAATTTGACTCATGGGCATCCTCATTTATTATGAAAAATAATATTATTTGGATTCAAGTAATAAAATGACAAAAATAATGAGAAAATAGATGATAAATAATAAGAAATTAGTTGAGATGAAAAAAGATATTAAAATTTTAATTATTTTTAATAAATTTATACATAAGCCCTTAAATTATAATATATTTAAAATGCATTTTATATCAAATTTTTTAATAGAGCTGACTTACGAGCTAACGAGTAGAGTCAAAGTTGACTCAAGCTTTGGCTTGTCGGCTCATCAAGCTTGCCTCATTATCCATTTATCAAACTGAGTCCGAGCCGACTTACGGGCCAACTTGACTCAATCACACCCTTAGGCCTATGAGATATTGATAGCCCAAGTTCACAGTTATAAACTCAGGCTTGTGCGGGGAATGTTACTAAAGGACAATAATAATATGATATTTTACTAGCAGTTTTGATAAAGTTATGTAGTCTTTATAGACCTAAGGGAATAAAGTATTTTATGTATAGACAATAGGCGGCTTATCTCTATATATATCAATGGAGTTGGAAGTACACATTTACTTGATGGAGTTAGGTAGCCTTAATATATGTGGTGAAGATAGGTGGCTTATATAGATATGATGAATTTAAATAATCTTTGTATACCTGGAGAGTTGTATAGTCTTCATATACCCAATAGAATTAGAATAATAGTAAGCTAGTTTAGGACAGTTAACCCCAACATGGATGTGATGTTAGGACTTTTTAATATAATCACAAAAAACATTGCTAGAAGATTAAGTGCATTAAATATTTTGACTGTCTACCATAATTCTTGGTCAAAATTTACTCGATAAATCATGGAGAAAGTCAAATTAAATTAAATAAGGATTTTGATGATCTTCCCAATTTTTTTAATTAAATTTTCTTTTCACAAATGGCTGATGACAAGATACCAAGTCATATGCAACCTCTAGCATAATATTTCCTCGATTATGTTCCATGTATGACTCAACCTTAAAGAACATATGACAGTTTTGAAGATGTGTTTACTGCTATAAGGCCATTTGATCCAGCATTAATGGAGCAATCATAACCAATTTTCAACGCTCAACTAGAATCACTCCCAATTGTATGTGATTTAAACATTACTAGAAGTTGACTATATGATTTAAAAATTTTGGAATAGACCAAAAATTGAAAAACTATTGTATATGTCATTGTAGAAGTCAAACACAACCCACTAAACATCAATCAAATCCCTTTTTGAGGTGTAGTACAAATATGAACAACACTACTAAAATTAGGTCCACCTCAAACCAAACTTTCCCTTGACCTTACTCGAGAGTGCAAAGTCCAACTAGAAACTATAAAGGTTACATAGAGATGTAATGAGGAGATATTGAAGTACCATTATAAAATTATGAATGTTACTTATGCATTTAGACTCTAGCCTAGAAAAAAATCCTAAGGTAACATTGTGGTGTGAAACATCTAAATTGAAGTTAAGATCACCCACTTTGGTCTCATGGCATTCCACTCTACGAAGGGGAGTTGCCTTAATTTCCCCTAATCATCTATGGTGGTGTGATAGCATCTTGGAAGTGAATAACTTGAGCTTACTATATATATCTAATGCATTCTTATCTTCTTTAAGTGGATTAATATCTAATGCATTCTTTATCTTCTTTAATTGGATTAATATCTTTCAAAGCTTTGTAGATGCTTTGATGCATGCATGGTCACACTTGATAAGATGATTTATTGATGAAAACATCTATGTTCATATGGCATATATCAATAAGATAGCGACATTGGAATAACCAAGGAGCAATGATTAGACGAGCAAACAACATGGCTAGCTTAAGAGATGACGTTGCATATAGAGGCATGGATGACATGACTAGCTATAAAGCAAAGGGATGAAGCTGAAACAAGGAGTGCAGATGTCATCAGTGGACATTGCTATGTAGAATGTTGTGCAGAAGATATGGTTGTCTTATGTATTGAAGCAGCATGAGGGGTGTAGGCAAAGTGATTAAGATACTGAGCAGGAGACAAAACAACAAAAGATAAGCAAGCAATGAAGACAACTAAGTGCTTATCGAAGCTGCGTAAAAAGCAATAGATGCCAATTGAGTAGCAAGCATTGAAGTTATACAAAGAGGTATAGACAATAATAATGAATGAGCATCCATCTAAGTTACCTAAAGAGGAGCAAGAGGCAATCTTGGCTAAAAAATTAGCATAAAAGTTCAGGGAAGAGGTGTAAGCAATAATGTTAATTGAAGAGAGCATCAACGCTACATAGACAGGAATGGTCAATGAATACATTCAACATCATTTGGATGTTAATGATAACATAGGCCAGAGCACATGTCATCATCCTTGATTTGAAATTGATGTATGATGGCATCATGTCAACATCATTGTCTTCTTCACAAACATATTGCTAGAATGCCACCAACAAGAGGTGAATCCCCTTGGATACACCCTAATACTTGCTAAAGAGATCAAAAGTTAATTAATGTCGATGATTGTTGAAATATGGAATATCGAACCAAACTGAGGAAAGGATTAACTTTTTGTAAAGCTTGGAAATGGGCAGCAGATCCTTGCATAAAGTAGCGTGTAAACCAGTTTAGGATATGCCAAACTACGATGGTACAATAGATTTCCAAAAATGCCAGCCTACCCCAAATCATATAAACCTGCTGAATTTCTTAAGGTATGCTATTCACAATGTTAGCTCACTTCTTACAATCACATTGCCCAAAAAAAAGGTGAGTCTACCATTATGAATGTTTCCCCTATAAGTAGGCAAATTCGAAGGCTTAAGGAAAAGAGTGGAACAACTCAATCAAGTCTTTTCCACAACAGTTTGATAGTTCTAAGTTTATTTCAAAGTATTTTACCTTCTCTTGGAGGGGAGTATCTATAGTGGTGAGATCGAAGGGTAGTTTGATAATTTTCGATGGGAAAATGGCAAATAGGAGAGATGCTTCACCTTTGAGATTCATTCTTGACAAAAATGTCCCTTAGCTAGCGGTGTTTTGGTCCTCATCCCTAAAATTGGTGTAGGAACATTTCACCTTTAGGGACACTAAACGTAAAATAAAGACATTTGACATTGAAATTAGACTTTTTGGAGATCTAAACCATGCATTGGATTTGCTCTGATGCTTTTAGATTGATGTTGAAAAAAAATCTGAATCAGGCCATCCAATTCTAAATGGAGCCTTGAGATTAGCGCTTACCTTCAAGCTTGATTGAGGGGCCTCAATGAAACTTGAGGCGATTTGAAGGCATAGATTCCAAAGGACCATTGCCTTGCCATGTCATCACCGTGCAAAGATAGTCAAAGCACAAATCTTGGCACACTTTCAACAACAACAACAAGCCTTAATCCCACTACGTAGAATTAGCTACATGAATCTTTTTTCTCCATTGTGTCATATTAAGAGTCAAATTCTCATCTAAATCTGATGCAGTCAAAACTAGTTTTTTATATTTTCTTTATGATGAATTTGTTTCCTTGCTCTTTGATGGCTAAGTGGGTATTTAATCTTGGGCTGTTTTTTTTTCCTTAATGGGCTTGACCCATGTTGGCTGGTTGCTTTATGATTCCCATGCAGATTTCGGTTTCTTTGTTGTTGATTTTCCAAGCAGATTTCTTGTTGCTGGCTATTTCCCCTCTTGTTCCCCATGCAGTTTTGGAATCTCTATTGTTGGTTTCCCAAGCAGAATTCCTACTTGTGGCTATTTGTTTCCCCTCCTTGCACTTTCTTAGACAAATGTTTTATCTTCTCAAGAAGTGGCTTTTATTGGCTAAATTGTGAAGAATTTTTGGAAAGTGAAACCTGCGGGTTTATATAGCTTGCGAGCTATTTTCTTCTACCTCCCTATCTTCTAAAACTTCGTCTTGGACTCCTATCTACTTCTTCTCCCCATGGTTCTCATTCCACATGTATCTTTCTTCTCAAAACTTTGATAAGTTGTAAGGTATTGTAGTGTCCCGTTAAATGTGAGTTTGAAGTAGTTGAGTTTAAGGTTTTGTTTGTCTATGTTTTATGGAAAGGAAGTTTTGTTTGCAATCCTAGTGTTGTGTTTTTTTTTATTGCACCAAAATCTAATGAATAAAAATGTCATTTTTAATATTTTTCTAATCTAAGTCTTTTTAGGTCTATCTCTACATTTCTTAACATATGCTAAATCTAAAACATCTACTCTCCTAATTGGGTCATCAGAAGGCCGATGTTTTATGCGCCCAAACCATATAAGGCCTCTCTCTAATCTTATCTTCCACTGGAGCTATTCCAACCTTTTCACGTATATACCCGTTTTGCAATCTATTTCTAAGGGTGAATCCACTCATCCACCGAAGCATCCTCATCTCTGCAACACTTTACTTAATTTTATGCTTCTATTTCAATGGCCAATATTTTGCATCATAAAACATTGCAAGTCTCACCACCATCTTGTAATATTTTTCCTTAAGTTTGAGAGGTACTTTTTTGTCACGTAATAGGCCTGATGCATTCCTACGCTTCAACCATCCAACTTGAATTCTACTAATAATTCTCCATCTACTTCACCATCACTTTGAACAGTAGACATGAGATATCTAAAATGTGTACTCTTATTAATGACTTAATCGCCCAAAGTCACAATCCCCCCACTAGATCTATTACTACTAAAATTACACTCCATGTATTCGATTTTAGATAATCAAACGAAAACCTTTATACTCTAAGATTGACCTTCATAATTTAAGTTTTCCATCAACTCCCTATCTAGTTTTATCAACAAGAAGAATATCATCAGCAAAAATCATATACCAAGGTATATCCTCTTATAAAAGTCTAGCAAGAACATCCATGACTAAAGCATAAAGATATAGGCTTAAAGCTGATCCTTGATGTAATCCAACTAAAATAGGAAAATACTTAGTCAAACCACCTTGTGTTTGAACACAAATAACAACACCTACATGCATATCCTTAATGACTTGAATATAAGTATTATTAACTTTTTTATTTTCTAGAACTCTCCAAAGCACTTCGCTTGAAACTTTATCATATGCTTTCTCTAAATCAATAAATATCATATGAAGGTCCTCCTTATTCTCTCTATGCTTCTCCATCAAGCCTCTCAATAAATATATAACTTCTATAGTAGACCTACCTAGCATGAATTCAAAATGATTTTGAGAAACATTAAGATCACGTCATAATCTATGCTTAATAACTCTCTGCCATAGATTTAATGTATGACACATTAACTTAATTCTTCTATACTTCACACACTCTTGTGCATCATTTTTATTCTTAAAAATATGAATCAACACACTCTTTCTTTAATCATCTGGCATCTTTTTAATCTTCAAAATAATATTGAAAAGTTTTGTAAGCTGAGAAATCATTTCATCTCCTAAGCATTTTCACACCTCAATTGGAATATCATCAAGTTCAACATCTTTTTCACTTTCTATTTTCTTTAAAGCCTCTCTATTTTGATTTTATTAATACGATGATAAAAACAAAAATCTCTATTTTCATTGAGGGTACTAAGATCATTAAAGTCAATCTTATTCTCACAATCTTCATTGAAAAGTTTTTTAAAATATCTCATCCACCTTCATTGAATATCCTCTTCTAATAAAAACATTTTTTGATCATCTTTAGTGCACTTCACTTGAACTAAATACTTACTTCTCCTATATCTTTGTGTTGGCTAACTTATACATACATTGTTCGTCATTCTTATTATCTAATCTATTATATAAATCATTAAAAGCTAAATTCTTCACATCGCTTATTGTTTTCTTAGACTCTTTGCGAGCCACTTTATATATTTCCCCCTTTTTTAGCTTTTACATCTAAACCAATTTTTATAACAAAGCTTTTTATTTTTTATATTTTCTTTCATATTTTGATTCTACCACCAACTATTTTTATTATTACAAGCTTTTCTTTTTGATAATTCAATAACAACTTTTGCAACATTCTTAATATCACTAGCTATTTTTTCTCACATAACATTAGCTTCCTCATGCACAGTCAAAATCTTAAGATCTTAAATCTCACTCTCCAAAAATATTTTTATTAGTGCTTTTTAAATGCCCCCATCTAATACTAGGATAAAATTTTACTTTATTTTCATATTCTGTCGCTTCATCTTAAATTCCAAAATTAATAAGAGATTTTAATTTTTGCTCGGAATAACTTTACAATCTTTGTAATCTAAACGATCTATTTGTTTCATAAGAAAATAATCAATCTGAATTTTACAATATCTATTCTTATAAGTGATGATATGCTTCTCTTTTTTATAAGGTATTAGCAATTACAAAATCATAAACTAGAATAAAATCTAATGTCTTTCTATCATCTTCATTCGTCGTTCCAAACACATAGCCACTATGAATGCTCTTAAAATCTTCTACCACTCTACCGACATGTCCATTTAAATTTCCTCCAATAAAAACTCTTTTTTTCAAGAGGTATCATTTGTATTAATTTTCTTTTAAGTCATTCCAAAATCTTAATTGAACACATATCCAAACCTACTTGAGGAACAAAAGCACCGCTAATATTCATATATTAGCATCAACAGTAATTTTAAAATTATAATTCTATCTTCAATTCTATTAATTTCTATAACATTATCCTTCAAACTCTTATCTAAAATCACACATACACCATTCCTAGTACGACTCCTACCTGAATACCATAATTTAAATCATAAACTATCAATCTCCTTAATCTTCTCTCCAACCCATTTAGTTTAATGAATGCATATAATATTTATATTCTTATGAATCATAATATCTATTAATTTCATTAATTTATATATAAAAGAACCGTTACTCCAATTTCTTATCTTAATTTTAGTTTCATGGACTAACTTCTTTGCCACATTCATCCATAATGTGAGAACCCTTGCTTATTTAACACTACACCCGAGCGCCGGTGCAGTGGCCCTTGCACACTTCTCATTGCACTCAAGTCATACAGCGCGTCGCTTCCAGAGAACGGCCTAGCATTAACACAATATATTAAAGGATTCATGTCATGATTATTCGAAAAGTTCAAGGTGGCTATCGACTACCTAACACAACTCTTCATTTTTCTCATCCAGGACTTGAGACCTAATAACAACAGTATTTCTTGGCACACTTTATAGTGCAGACAAAACTATCAGAACTAATATTTTTTAGAAACATATCACTACATATGCTAGAGAAAATTTTTTTATTTGGAATAGGAAATCAATACTTATTCAGGAGAATATGAATAACTATGCTACAGAAACAGCTTTAGTACAATTTTTTGTTTAGCTAATGTAGGAGTGATTAGTACAATTTTTTGTTTTGGTAATGTAGGAGTGAAAGTACTATTACTTTTATAAAACTCATAAAAATGTTTACGAGCAAAGAAAACATGGAAGGCATGTTGCCATGCATTGCAGCCATGAATAGCAGAAACTTAAAGTATGGTAAAACGTAGAATTTGGCACCTGCTTTTTCCAGATCTGCTGATAAAGTTCCTAATTTTACAGCAAGAGGATAATTTTTCTCTAGGTAATGTTCCATGGCATGATTATTTCCTCCACTGCCATCCCAATTTTTTCTGCCACAAAGAATTACACCATCGGTCAAATTGAGCCAAAGGTTATCAGTCTTCTCACACTTGGAACATTTCCAACCCGAAGGAGGTATGATAACACCGTTATTTATCTGTTCCAAATTCATGGCATAATCACTGGTTTTCTTCTTCTCAGATGTCCACGATGCTAATTGCTCTTTCCGCTCTGCGCCCTCAAAAAGTAAAACAGCATCAACAGATAGCCTAACCTGCAAAATGTCTATAACATGATTTCAAGAAGCTCTCAATCATAAAGAGAGCGCTAGTGTCATTGTGAAGCATACCTTTTCTGGCAACTCAACGGATGGGAATGATAGAGCAATGTAATCGGGTAATATCACAATATGGTAAATTTCCTCGTATTCAGGTTCTTGATTGTCAAAACCTCCTTCAACACCTGCTAGTCATCCATAATTCAGAAATATTTTACTTCTGCTCTTGCCTTGAAATAAAGCAAGTAACAAAACTCATGACAGACAATTCTAAGAACTGAAAGACTTAAATAACAGAAGAGAAGTGCCAAATCATGCCAAAATATCAAACAGCCAATCTAATCCAACACTCAAAGATCAACCCAAGTATATCATTAAGAGTTCATGAGGGATTCATGACGCATGTATTTACATAATAATCCTAGCCAAAATAACCTGGTGATAAGGTATCACAACCCTAAAACTACAGCCAATCAAGGACTTCCAAGCTACTCTTAGGTTGTGCATACTGAAAAAAGGTTAAATGTGTGTATATCCGAGTATAAAGTAATAAAAAGTTGCCAGACCATGCTAACATGCCTGTAAGGTAACTGCATCACATGGCGAAGAATAACACTTGCCATGATCAGGGTATGCCTACACAAGCGCTGCCTTAAGTACAAATTTATAATGTCAAAATGCCACCTAGAAGTACAAGTAAAAAAATTCAGACCATTTAAGCTCATCTTAAAACTAAAAATTAATCACAACCTTTCATTTCCTGTGCCTGTGCAATTCCACAATAAAAGGTTCATCCTTGGCTGATGCAAATGCGGATGCGAGCAAAGCAAGGGCACTGCTATTCTTTATTCAACCCAAAGAAGTGGGGCACACCGGAGAATGCACAAGTGGAGATTCTGGACCTTAATGGCGTGATCAATTTATTATGATTTCAAAACCAATCTTTAGGGAAATTAAAACTATATAATTAAGGAAGCCTTTGGTTATTCCTTGTAGATTGTGATGCACTTTCAAGTTTCAGCACTTTGTTTGAACATAATGATGATGCCAGTGCTTTGTTTGCATATTTTTTAGATCAAACCACTTTGTTTATCAAATGTATATAATCATTATGGAAGTACTGATGATATTTTGGATGATGGTAAAATATTCTGTACATATGATACTCTAAAACCTTATATGGATTTGTGTTTAGGTTGGGATCACTTATTTTGGTGCTTTTAATTTCTGCAACTTTAGAACGTTGATTTATGAATCAATCTTTGTTCTCAACTATTGGAAGAACAGGAATCTACTGGAAATCAAGGACAAAGAAGGGTTGGTCCCTTATGATGCTCAAGCACTGAAATAGGACAAAATATTTACATTTACTATTATTTATTTAATTCTGTCAGCGTAAGAAAAGATACGGAGGTGGTTAATTCTATGATAAATTATGCTAGGAACTTTATTGTCTTACGTTGTCGTATAACTTTCTTATCACACATCATTATTTTTAGAACTTCAGCATCTACATCATGGGACTTAACTAATTAGCTCTATTAACACCCTTGGGCACATTATTTATTTCCCTCCCTAAAATATTAACAAGGACGATATGTACTAAGTATTTTACAGTATTTTACAACAATAAGGCCAATCACATCTTTGATCAAGATGGCAAAGTTCACCACTAGTTGAATGCCTCCATCTCCATTTAATCACCTGTGTATGCATATATTTATAAAAGATTCATTACATGTCATATTCGATAAAGATGTCCTTATTGTCCTTCAGCTTGACGATAAACCTGGTAAAAATGGACATAAGTGGAAAGCTCTTTTATAAAATCATCCGACACAAAATATTATACTTATGGAAGAGCTTTATTGATCTCTGCATTTGAAAAGGTATGAACATTATGTGGTTACAATTCCAACATCTGAACAAGATTACACTCAAGCTCTATGATATGAAGTCTCCAAGTCTCCTTTTTTTCAAAAATGTTAATAAAAGAGGGCACGACCAGTGCATGAAATTCCAGCTAATGCAAGATCTAAGAATGAATTTTGTACACAGCCTTACCCTTTCGTGACTCTAGCCAAGCCTCATATAACAATGAAGGCAATTTAACCATTGTCCTCAGCCAACCTTCTTTTTTACAAAAATATCATCGATTTACTCGAACAAATGCCAACTTCTCAAAAAGGTATTGCTTTAACTTCTTAATTTTAGATCAACTTTTGGATCTTAAATTTAGCATTTTATTGCATAAAGTTTGAAAAGTATTTAATAACCCATAAGTCTCTTTAGTTTTCATGCGGCCTAAGTATACAACAGAATGTAGAAAGTATTACTAAATTTTGAAAAAGGATTTTGATTTTTTTTAATACATTTTCAGCCCTTAATATAGGCCAACTTATCTATCAATATAAAAGTTTGCCATAATGAAATGTTTTGGTTAGATATTTGTTGGCATTGTAGATTTTATGCCCTATGATGCCAATCAATAGTTATGAATACTTAAGTTGGACTTTCTCTTTTGCTGTAACATTTCACATTTCATCTCATAATGAGCCATTTCAGTGTGATAGTCTCTCAAAATTATCCAATGACAAATTTAAAAAAAAAAAACTTACACGTCCATATGATTGTTCAACAAACATGGAAAGATTAAAAGTGTCATAAAATTTCAGAACATTTCATTTAATAATTTAAACTTATCATCTATATCTGTTTAACAATAAACTCATACCATAATTTTTCTTTGACCACTAATCTTATCAGATAAATTCTAGTTATGTGCACTGGGAAAAAGCAACTTTACTCACTATTAACAGTTCAATGCAGTAATTATTGTTCAAAGAACATCATTGTAGCATGTTGATATTTTCAAAAAAGATCTCAAGAAGTAACATTATTTAAATATGATCCAATTATATCAAAAAATGGCAAGAGAAAACACAAATGAACAAATTATTGGCAATATAACTATGCTATTATAGCAAAAGCTTCATATGAATTATTAAAATCAAACACATTCCACAGCCACAGGTTAATTTAAGCAGCGTGTTATGGTCGGTTTACTGAAAACTAAATAAAGCAGTAACTAAACATCAAGCAGAAGCCATGAGCAACTCGGATGGATTGATAGTGATTATGTTGAAAGACATTAAAACAAAAGTCTATCAAGACAAAATTTTGATATCAGTACACAATTTTTAAGTAACAAGCCAAAAGTTCCTTGTTGAGAATAAGAGCAGGCCTATCTTTTAAAGAACGAGATAACCACCAAATTCAACTTGAATCGTACATGTGTAAAAATGGGGCTGATAAAATATTTGACATTGTAGTTGTAATTACCAATCAAACCAATCTATTTAGGGCGTGGATAGCAATACAAAGGTGGTGTTTTTTTTTTTTTTTCTTTTTGGATTCTGTGGAGTTTGAGCCTTTTAAACTGAATCAATTGTGTTTTAGACCAATTAAGTCCTAGTATCATAAGACCAACTAGCCAACTCGAGATGTTTTTGAATAACTAGCCACCACCTGCAATCTCATGAATAGCAACCTGACTGCTAGCCCACCTCACAAGCAATATTCCATCCAAAATTTTAAGAGCAATGGAAGTGGTTTTGTCTTAAAACCACAACCAAAGATAACCTAATCTTAAATCAATCTTAGAATATACATTTCTAACCACATAAGCCCATGAATGTTCAAGGTTTTGATGATAACATATAGACAAAAAAATTTAGACATGAATTTATTTGAGATAGTATAGGAAAGAAATACACCATAAGGACACCTCAAGCACATGAAGATAAAACTATTCGATTGGGAAAATATGTTCTCTCATGTGTAAGAGCTACACAAAACAAAGTATTGAAGGTAAGAGGGCAAGCAAAATTAAATATCCTATTATATATAAATTATTTAAATAATTATTTTCAAAGCAAAATTATTTTCAAAATGTAATAGAAGATCTTACAACTAATTAGCTAAATCGATCGTATAAACTAAATTTAGTGTTCAAAAATTAACCATTATTTATTTTGTAGAAAAAGCTCATAATAGTCCCTCAATTAGATGTAAGTGTCAAATTTAATCTCAAAGTTTTACACTGCCCCATTTAGTCTCTCTACTATTGAAAATTGATCAAATTTGGTCTCAGGGCCAAAAATGACAATTAAAGTTAACACCAAATTTAAATGTGAGGGTAATTTATATAGTGCAAGTATATGTCAGATTACATTTATTATGTTGCTCTATTTTATCATTTAATAAATTATAACAAATACACAAACTTGAATGAAAATTAACCTACTAAATAATAATGGTGAATTAATAAAAGAAATATTTATAATGAGCATCAAGCTAGTTAATTATATGACATAAATTATATTAAAATTTATTATTTACCTTATGGAAAATTTAACAGACTATTCTATAACTACCTAGTCCTGAAATTTATATATATATATATATATGCTTTACACTATACTTTCTTCACCGGTTGCACGTTGCTTATAGGAGATTGTTACTTGCTGCCTCAATCCTTTACCTCTCGCAATTTGAACTCCATAATACCTCACCACTCCTTAGCATATATCTCGCACTCACATAGAAATGGGAAAGGTAAATAGCATTGTTAAAAAAAAAGAAATTATAATGTTTTTACAAAAAAAAAAACTCAAACTAAGAATAGAAATAGACCTGCAGAATTATTTGTTAAATTTTATAGTTTTATTAATAAAGGGACAAACTAGAACAATTTTTAGTAGTCCTTGGACTAAATTAGAATAGTGCGAAAGTCTAAGACTAAATTGAGCACTTGCTAATAATCAAGGACTATTTTGAACTTTCTCTAATTATTTTGCTAAAACTCAAATATGAAAATTGACAGACATTATGGGTCTACGCAAACCTTTGAGGGCCTCCACAAAGTTAATAGGTAGCTGCAAAGTCTTATGCCTGCTCCACACAGATACAAAGACTTGGGGCCAAAAAATTAATTATTTGCAAACCTCTACTAAGCTTTGTGGGCCCTCAAACCTCCTAATAAATAAATCTTTATAAACTTTAACATGGCTTAATTAAGCTGAATTTGTTAATGAACTATTCTCACGGAAGCCAAACATTAGGAGCCCAATCAAGCCCAAAATTTGCTTGTCTTTGAACATTCACAGACAGGAAAACATGGGTATCAAAATAATACAATTTATAATTCATATTGTGAAACTCTTGGTCATTGGCAATATGATTTAACCTATGACTATTGAAAGAGTGAAACCATTGATCCAAACTTCTCTAAATAGCAAACAAGCCTTCGTCACTTGCAAAAATTCATTGAAGCTTTTTCTGCCACAAGAAACTGCTTCGATATTTTGGGTTGATGTCCTCATCGTCATCATGCAATAGTGGATATGCATGTAAAACCATTCATACTTATATTTGATTTTTAGTTTTTTAATTACTACTTTTGTTTTTATTTCTGCTAATTGTTCTAGAGAGCACTTAGAGGCAGGGCCCTTGCCCAGAACAAGGTGAAATGGAAGGTTTCTCGGAGAGAAGATTGGTGAAAGGTGTTTCCGCTATTGATGGATTGGCATATTTTAACGCAAATTTGCAGAAAACCCTAAGTGACATGGGCATGGACATAAGATGTGGCTAAAAGACATAAAAATTGATGTATGCTTGATTGATCAATTATTATTTTGTGTTGATTTTTCTTACTGCTTTTACTTGCTCTTAAATCAATGGTTTTCATTGAGCTAATTTATTTCATTAAAAAATTATAAAATTTTGAAAGACCCATGGAGAACCCCCGGGGCACATGTAAATCCTACAATTGATAACACGTATGACTCTATCAATTGTCTTTATATCCAATAGGGATCCTTCAAATGTATCTTTTGATCACAGCACAAATAAAACTAATAAAGGAAACCACCACCTAAACTCCTCTTTTTATGGCATACCATTTGACTTTTGAAAAAGTAAGATAATGATGTAACTTTATCACATGATATGAAAATTTGGAATCTAATCTTGAAAGGTTATAAGAGTCCTACCCCTCTCACAAATGGAAAAGAGAATCCAAAACTCGTAGAAGAATGGACTTCAGCCAAGTTAGAATTAGGATTGCTTATCTGTAAGGGAGAACAATTTACATTATGCTTTTAAGTATGATGATTATATGAAAATTTGTAATTAGAGAATAGGAAAAGATATATAGTGATAACATACAAATGGACAAACAAAATAAGTGAAATGAGAATTAACCAATTTAATTGAAGCTTGAAACCAAAAATTAAGAACTAGGCATGATCAAATACCACAAAAAGTACAATAAAAGTCGCAATCCTCCACCATCACTACTACAATAGCTGTAGAAATATTAGCATCAATTGCAAATAATACCACTGATTCATCTAATCATGGTAGATAATCCCCAACTGGTTGTAGAATAAATTTAATCAAGGGCATATAGATAATCCTTCAAAAATTCATTTAACTTTGCAATTAAAGCATACAATCAAATGCCAATTTATCTTCGTCATAATATTCCATACATCATGCCTGCCAAATAACAATTTTCATTAATGCATTAAAAGTATTCTCTTGTCAGACTATGCAGTTTCCCCTTGCTACCCAACAGTAACCATTAATAAATATATTTACTTATTCTAGAAGGAAGCAAAACAAAGCACCTCATAAGGTTTTATTTGATAATAATGCGTGCCGCTGTGTTTGTAAAAATAAAGTCATTTTTATACTCCCAAAGATGGACAAACTACTATCAGAAGAGGTATGCATGCTATATAGTGATTTTCTTCTTATTATTCCTAGTTAGTATACATTAAAATTATGATATTTAAGATAAAGAAGCTAGAAATAATTACAAAATGAAACATTAGCAGAGCATGTATGTTGAATGCAATTAAAGCATATGACCGACAGATACTTTATCAAGCAATGCACTATGCATGGTTCCTTCAAGACATTAGGGGGAACATGAACCTGAAAAAGTTAAGGAGCTAAAGACTATGACCGACAGATACATCAAACAATTATAAAAGGCAACCTCTTATTTAAATATTATTCAATCGATAAATATCAAAGGTCTTAAATACCATATTTAACAACTTTGTATACCTTGGCACCGCCCATCCTTTCTTCCCTTTTTACTTAAGTAATGGTTGTTATGGATCATCTCAATGAGTCTTGAGTTTCTCATATAGTAAGCACTAAATTCCAATATTATTTTCCCTTCTTTTACCTATGAAGCTTTTTTTCAAAAATAACAATCGTAAAATATTTCATCTGATCTCCCAATAACCCTCCAACCCAGCTATCTATCAATCATACTTCTACATTTTCATGGTTAGTAATTGGGACTTACTACATATCTCATTAAAATTCTATGCACTTTACTTCGGAGATTTCCCTTTCATTATTTCCTAAACTAAGGGCAAGCCCAATGTATAAGTTCTCCCACTAATATGAGATTTTATGCGGTATTAATGTATGCAATCCTTCCCCTGCATTGCAAAAAGGTTGTTTGTGATTCAAACCTATGAACTTTCAAATCACAATGGAGGCAACATAATCATTGAACTAAGTTTTTCATTACTAATGGCATATCCAACGCATAAGTTATCTCATAAATTTGGGTTCTCGGGAGGACTTGATGTATAGAAAATTACCCATGCATAACAAAGAGGATATTTGTGTGACTCAAAGCCATGAACTCCAAATATGAGCCAACCTAACCATCAAAGTAAGAAGCAGAAGTTAAACGAAGATGAGGTGGACAAAACAAATCTACTAAAATGCTCCAAACTAAAAGTGTTGGTGGGACGCAAAGTTTGCATAGTGTATATAACATAAAAAGGGTTTACCCAAATGTGGTGCTTGGTAGGGGTAGACCATTGCTTCAAGCCTGCTCTCTTAGCATTTCCCAAAAAAATTTTACCATTATTTTTGAAATGGAAACAATGATGAAATATATGAACATCATAGACTATCTTCTTTAATTTAACAAATTGTGGGTGCAATCCTTCTTTTTTCCTCCAATCATAATGACCTAACAAAGCACTTTTTTCATTCCCTTTCCACTTTTTTGCCTTCTCATGCTTTTCAATCAGCCATATATATAACATTCTATAACTAAGAGAATGCCAATTTGTATTTTAAAAATGCTAGCAATAAGCTTATTTCATTAGTTTCAATCTATTACTTTCCTGCCACATTTCAAGTTTGTAATACGATCATCAACACAAAAGATTTTAGTTGAATTTGTGCAAATTTTTGTACAACAACGATGCTTCAGATAACTATATTCATGATTCTAGTACAACAAAACTTTGGCCAAATAATATTCAAGCTCATTTGTTTCCCTACAACCATGTGCTTTGTTTCTTTAATTCCTCTCGTGGCCAATTTTCATAGATTTCCCCACCTTTCTTTCTCTTCTAATCTTTTCCATACTTTCATGACATTCTTTTCATGTTCCTTGCTTTTATGATATCAATAAAACTTAAGTTCTCTATACGCATTGGTTTTACTATTATAACTGAGTCCCTTCAGCAACTTTTACTTCTCAAGTGCAGCAAAATTTTAGACAATTACACTGTTGTTATCTTTAAAATGAGGTACAGAAGTTTGTTTCTATTGCGAAGTTTTCTTTTCCCATTGATAGTTAAACCATAGATCTCCTTATAGCTTGTCTAGGCGCATATAAGAACCACATAAAGAATAATATAATTACTTATATAGATAAAATCAGATAATAACCATCATCTTTTATTGCTAGAAAACAAGTCTTTGTAATCGGAAATCCCATCCCTTGAGATGATTCTGAATCGCTATAAATAGCAACAATTATAATCACATATTTTAGTTCAATTTCTTGCACCTTTTCATATAGGTAATAAGACAAACAGTCCGATGAAGGTTTAGCTCCAATTCCACCAAGAAACTAATAACTGTCTGCTCAAAAGATAACCAGGAAAAAAAAATAGCATAGAGCAATCAAATTTGCAAAAGATACAAGAACTTGCAGGTTAGAAGAAATGTTTGCAACAATATAAAATGAATTGTAATTCACATATCTTTAATTTGCAAAAAATTTCCGGTGCATATAACTAATAGTAACAGCATATATATATATATATAATCTCTTCGTATGTCCTATCTTTCAAATGTAAAGAACTTTGCAGATGAATTCAAGAAGCAATATAGTGACTAACCTATAGCCAAAAGAGTGGGTTTCTTGAACGGGCGGTCCTCGGGAACAGGCTTGATCCTCTGCTGGATATGCAGATAAACAGGATTACCGGTCTTCTCGTAGTTCCAAGCCACATACTCCTTCCCAAAAGCTAGAAACGAACTCAAGTCCACGTACAAACCCCCGTCCGACTTCTAATAAACAGAACAACCATTTGCATAAGAAAGTAAATTCGGAAACATACATCCTACCTGCAGGATTGGTTCAAGAAAATCACCGGCGTGTCGAAGGAGACACAGCACTCGTTCTTGTATATGCGGTTCGTGGGCTCCGGTATTCGAACCCTAGAGAGATGTGAGCGAAGCAGCTCCATGAGAAATTGAAGCTCCCCTGTATATCCAGTGACTTCAAGCTCAATAAAACTGTTTATGACGGAAGCCGGGGATTCTCGGAGCTGGAGGATGGGGAATGAGCGGATGGATATGGAACGAAAACGGCGTAGTGGAAACTGGAATAAATGGTTAGGAAGCAGGTCGGAGAAGTGAAGAAGACTCTAAACCTCACAAGCCCTGCCTGGTTTAGTTTTATAGGGTTTTATCCGGGCCGGACGCGCATCAATTCGGAATGGCGGTGGTGTAAATATGAAGTGAACATCACGCTATAAGCCAGAATTTTTATCGGCCAAACTCACGGAAATTTTATTAAATAAGGATTTTCATGAGACCTTTATGGTCACTTAGGTTTAGAAATTATTTTATGTGAAGTTCAGGCGAGAAGAATCATTCAGATATGTATATTTATATGTTTGGATAATTTTTTTTCGTTCGAACTTCGCACAGGATAATTTTTTCACTGGGAAAATTATTAGGTCCGAACACCAGACGTCCGCCGAAAAATTGATACGTGGACTGTGCTTTTGATTGCGCTTTTGACTGCGTTTTGATTGCGCTTTTGACTGCGTTTTTTACTTCGCTTTACTTACGTTTTGACTTAAAGTTCCGCGGACACATTAAATATATAAAGTAAAAAAATAAATTCACGTGTCAATAATCCAGACGTATCTCTACGTCCGATATCTGGACGACCGAACCTAATAATTTTCGCAATTTGTGAGGTGGATAATCACCAAAACACAATTTATTGCAAACATAGATAATACTCTGTAGTAGCAGCAAGGCTTAATTCAACAATAGGAGAGTACTATCTAGAATAATAAGGTGCATGTTGGACTATTATCACAATGTAGCTTACTGCTATCTCGAGAAACACTAAGACCGACCCTTGAGAACATGTTAAGGTTATCATTGTGAGAAGTTTCATGGAGTTTGCTAAGCCAACAATTCCTCCAAAACTCAATTCCAAGCATTCTATAATTGAACTTAAGGAGATTGAGATGTAAATGCGACGAAAGTAAAAAATATCTCATTGTAATCCAGCCCTGTATGTTCCAACGCTATCATACCCTCAACATCGTAAAAAATAAAAGCATGAGAAAATTTTGTTATTGTTTTGTATATGTTTAAAAAGTCGCACATCAATATTTTGTTAAATGGATGCCTAGCTATGTCAATTTCATAAAAGATACGCTCTCCAACAAAAGAAACCTTAAGGAGTATATAGCTATAGCACTCAATGGCAGTTTAGTGTGATACTATAAAGAAAGCTATCAACCAAATGTAAAAGTTATGATAGTTTTATTTTTCATTGTGGAAGTGATAATGTGCACTTTAATGGCATGCTTATAACCCATGGGAGAGTATTAATCATATGTCATTATCAATTAATAAGAAGATAGGTCTATGAGGCATAAAGTCGACTACATATCCTTATAATTAGCAAATAGTTTAGCCAAATATCCTAAAAGTATTATGAATGATGTGCTGATAAAAGTTATAAGGTTATCTGTCATGTAGGCTTTGATGGGAATCCAAAGTACCCAATTATTTTAGGTAAATCATTCCTAGCTACTAAGAGAGCTCGCATAGATATCTATAAATGAGAATTGACCTTAATGCTCTGTAGTGGTAGTAAGCCTCAATTAAACAACAGGAGGCTATTATATGAAATTATATGATGTATGTTGGACTATCACAATGTAGCTTAGGGCTCTCTCCATAAACATTAAGACCAACTCATGGGAACATGTCAAGGCCATTAGTATTAGAATTGCCAAGGAGCTAGCTAAGCCAACAAGTCCTAAAAAACTCAATTCCAAGTATCCTGCAATTGAGCTTAAGGAGATTGGGAGGTAAATGCCATGAAAGCTAAAAAAATTTCATTACAATCCACCATCGAATATTCCCACACTACCATACCCTCAACATTATAAAAAATAAAAGCTCGACAAATAATTGAAAGAGTTTTTTTTCTTATGTTTAAAAAGCCACACATCAATATTTCATTAAATGATGCACTAAAGTTGATGTTTGGTCATGTCAAATTTATGAAAGAGATGCTCTCTAACAAAAGAGACATGAAAGAAGATATAGCTATAGCATTCAATGAAGGGTGCAGTGTTCTACTATAAAGAATGCTATCAACAAAATGGAAAAATTTGCGCAAGTTTTGTTATTCATTGTGCGATTGATAATGAGCACTTCAATGGCACACTTTCGGATCATGAGTGAGTATTAATCTTATACTATTATCAATATATAAGAAGATAGGCTTTGGAGGCATAAAGTCAATTACATACCCATATAACTAGCAAACAATTTGGTAAAATATCTTGAAAGTGTTATGGAAAATGTGTTGATAAAAGTCAATAAGATTATCTTTCATGTAGACTTTGATGGGATTCAAAGTACCATATTATTCTAGATAGATCATTCCTAGCACTATAGAAAAATTACCCATTTCTAAATGATTTTTTTGCCGAAAATTTGGTGATTTTCGACGGAAATAAAGATTTACAATGCATTTCCAGCAGGAAATGTTCTACCAGGAAAATGCGTGTAGAAAAATATATTTTGTGGGGTTTTTTCCCCGTCAGAGATGTTTCCGATGGATTTCTAAAGGAATTCCGATGAATCTTGCTAAAAAATATCATCGCAAATTATGGCAACAATTCGGTCGAATTGCCTCTAAAAGGTTCCGACGATTTTTTCCTCGAGAAATTCTGACGAAAATTCTGCCAGAACTCCTGCCCCGCAACGTCGTAATGAATTCATCGCTACTCGTATCGAAGATTTTAGATGGATCAAAAATCCACCGGAAACCTTTTACAACTTACAAAAAATTTTGCAACCATTCGTCATTGCAATGATTTACAACACTTTAAGCAAGCATATTATAACAAATCTTATTAACTCTAAAATAATAATGTAAGCTAATAATAATAAATAAAAAGCGTTGAAACTATAAATTTTACAAACATTCAAACATCATCATTGTCTTGCACACATTTAGATTCAATTGTCCAAAAAATATCATTGTCAAATTAAGCCTAAAGGTCATAATATTTTGCAATAAACGTAAAATATCTAATCTAATCATCTGAGGTCGTCAATCAAATGTTGTAAGAAAATATCTATTTTTTCTTTTGGGTTATGTGTTTCGAATACAATAAGCTTAAAAAATATATAAGGTGTAGTCGTGCACATCTTAGGTGGGAATATTGTAAGGTATTAATATAATAGGCCATCAAGAGTATGTTGAAGTTGCCTGGTTGTACGGAGTGAAACCATCAGCACATAATCTCAATCTTACATTACGTGATTTTATAGCAAATGAAGGATGCGTATGATTGAAGTGCTTCAATGCTTCTGCATCCGATGGATGAAAAAGAAAACCATCTTGAGATAACTTTTCTTTATGCATCTCGTAAAACCTACATAACTCATTAATTCATATAGCCGTTGAAGTATGTGAATGATTGATAGATAAAATAATCAAGAAAATGGTACATCCTTTGATTTTCATTGTTTCCCATATTTAGGTTAATATCGATGGACACTACAAGTACGATAAATAACTTTTGTTATATTATTCTTGTAGTACAGCATAAAGCAGTTCATACAATAATTAGTTCTTATAGCAATCAGCCTTAACTTTGATACTAACTTCTTTTTGCAATACAAATTTATGAGAATTAATTTGTTCTCAGGATTTATTTTCTTATGCAGACCGATGAACTCATTCAAATACTCTCAAGGAATATTATATTTAATTTTAATACTAAGCATCCTAACTACAACTAATAGCTCAGAATGAGCAGTATAACTATCATAAATTAGTTGTTGAGCAGCACACAGTAATTCATAAAAAATCTACATGTCTATGTTAGGTGACTCTTACATATGTCCTCTTAAGTTCAGATCTGTTGTATTAAAAATAAGTTATTTATATGTTATATTAATTTGATCATCCTTTACTATTCTTGAAGTTATGGAGGGACCACATTGAATGTCTATATGTAGCTTATATTGTCCATGTCAGGTTCAAAACTAATACCCTAGGATAAATCATCTACGATATCTAGTTTAAGATAAGCTTGATTTTTATGGTTTAAGTATGGACATCTAAAGATTCCTTCTAACTTAAATGAAGGTTGTTAGCATGTTGCAACACTCAATAAATTCATCTGTCAGTAAATTTCATCTTGATAACAATCTATTATACATCCAACACTTCTCATCTTGGATATTCATATGTAGCTTGAATCGATAACCCTAAAAATAAAATAATCGTACAAAAATAATAATGTCATCTAATGATCTAAAAATCTAAGAATAATTTTAATAATTACAAATAATATCATAATAAAAAAATAATTTAAATAATCAAGTTCCGTAGCAACGCCACAACCTATGTTGTATACCTCATAACAGGCAGATAAGAAACATTTCCCGTCTTAGATTCTATCATATATACCAAGATATAGTAAGATAAACCATTTATTTCTTCACCTCCTTTGACTTCTTATATTAGAATTTTTATCTCTCGATCAGATAATGTTGTAATTCACCTTCATTATTAATATTATTGGACTCTTTCCTATTGTAGCTGAGAAAATGATCAAAATGATCTATTAACTATTTGGGAGAGACCAAAATAGCCCACAACTATTTTGAGAGACCAATGTGGTCCTAACATCCAAACTAAGGGTGTCAAAATTTGTATCGGGTTTAGGTCCAACCCGAAGTTGACCCAGGCCAGACCTGATAACATGAATGGCAGAATAGATTAGAAATCTAAACCCATACTCAACCCACCCTAAACCCAGGTCGGCCTGACCCGGGCAAGTATAGCAGACAAGCGTGATGTGGCCAGTGAGGCGTGGGGGTGATGCCAACACAGGACGCGGTGAGGCGAGCTGTGGCTCATGTGCGATGTGGTGTGGTAGGTCTGCCAGCACAGAGGGTGCGAGCATGAAGTGCAATCGGGCCATTTTCGGGACATTTTTTAGGTTGGTGGGGCTATAATAACCTAAAGATATGAAAACTATTTTAAAATGAAAATGAAAATAAAATAAAATAAATTTTGTATGAAGTGGAGCGCAATGGCACTATGCTAGGTAGCACTATGACACTATACATGTAGCATAGTGGCGTCGGAAGATGTTGGTACGACGCTTGTGTCTCTGTTTAACCGTAACTCTTAAATTGGCCTGCAGTGCTGCAATGCTGGATTTGAGTGCTGCGACGCTAGAGCACTAAAAGTGTTTTTTTTAATATGTTTTAATAAGTAAATTATTATAAATGGTGACATACTATTATAATTAGTGTGTATGAGTTGTGTAACCAGTTTACTTTGTGATCATTGATGATTTGTGCAATTAGTTTATTTGTCTAATGATTTGTGTATGCAACTTATCTTGATGTGTTGGTTGGGACCTTTAAATATTTAAAATGCACTGATTTTATTTTACTCTACATACACCCAATTAAATAGAAATAATAATTCACATGCATTTACTTTACAGACAACCAAACAACCTCAAAGTATTTATTTTACATTATATTTATTTTACAGCCAACCAAATAACCCCTAAGAGAAATACTCATCATCAATACTTGTAGTCAAACATTATTTTTCATTTGGAATAATTTTTTTGAGTGCTTTATTTTTTAGATTGCAAACAAACTTTTTGTATGTTTATTATTATTATTTCTATTTTTAAAAATTTTTATTCTAAAAATTTATTTTATATTATAAATTTAAAAGTTGTTGCGACCTATTGGTTGACGTAAGAAATTCCTTCTAACTATGCCGTAATACTCTAATCTCCCTCCCAAAAAAACCTTTAGAAGATTACTTCTTTATGACAATATAAAAAATAATAGAAAAGTCCAAAAAAAAAAAAAAAAAAACTTAATTTGATGTTGCGAAAAAGCTGTAACAAAAACAATCGGAGAAAACATGGTAATAAAGGTTCCGTCGTTGCTAAAATCCTTTTCCAACTCCGTGAAGCCTACGGATTGCAGCGGCATATTCGCCGAAAAAATTTTCTTTTTATTTCTCCCCCTTTTCGTTGCAGGTCCAAAACCCTACTAAAACCCTTTTCTCACATTCTCACGATCGTAGAACTGATATATCAAAGCTGGAGTTCGCGAAGCCTCTCAGGATCGCCAAGATCAATGCTTCGAGCACTAAGCTCTGGATCATCGCCGGTATCGGCGTTGTCGGCGTCCTGATAATCGCCGAGTCCGCTCGCCGGAGGAGAAAGGGGTCGAATGAAACCTCGCCTCGTGTGAAGGATTTCGGTGCTTTCATTGAACGATTTGAGCTCCTCCCAGCACCGCAGCCGCCGCCTCCTGCTGCACGTCACCCCCTCTCGGACCTCACATTCGCTGTTGCTGACAAGTTTGTATTCGTCGACTTTGCTCCGGTACAGGATTGTTCGTTTCATTATTAGTTATTTGTTTGGTCGTTCTTATGTTTTTTTTTTGGTTCGGTGTTACAGTTTTGATGTCAAGAATTCAGTTTCTGGTTTCGGGAATCCAGACTGGAAGCGGACGCATGAGCCGGCGGGCAAGACGGCAGCGGTGATCTCGCTGTTGCTGCAGCGGGGAGCCACTTTGGTTGGGAGAACGGTTATGGATGAATTGGCTTTTGGGTTAGTGTTTTCGCTAGTTTGATCCTGAATCGTACATTAAGTTTTTGCAGTTATCATAAATGGGCAGAGCAGATGTATAACAATTTGGCGAAAGCTAATGGTGATGATGATAAGGAAAAAATACATTATTTTTTCATCTTGCAAATCAAGATGCATTAAAATTTCAATTTCTTAAGTTTGTGTTATTCGTCCATTTATGTTGTGTTTTTGCTACGTTTTCCCGTTCGGTGTTATAATTATGGTCATAGACTTGCACAGAATGTTTTCCAACGTACAAAAAACGCTACGAGTGAATCCTTACAAAATTTTATGCTGCCTTTACCAAAAGTAGATAAAGCACGCATAGCAATTACGTCATTCTCAATGGATGTCTGGTATTCCATCCTGATATTTGTAATAGAAGCATCATTCCCTTAAAAGGATATACCACCGTGTCTGGAACAGCATTTATTTTGTTAAGTTGTAATATCCTTTCTTGATAAAATAAAAGAAAGTGATTTAGGATTCCCTTTCTTGCATGAAAAGAGTAGTTGATGGTAGTATCTCACGATGTAAAGTAGTTCAGATTTTGCATTTGGTGTGAATGGTTAGATTGGGTGTTCAATCTTATCTTTTGTAGTAATAAATTTTATCAGGATTGGTGCATGGGAAGCTTCTGTCTTTGTTTTGTGAAATTGGTAATTGTTGCATGAATAATATTTTGTTCTTAATGTTTGATATTATCCATCCATGCTTGCTATTCATATATGATGAATATCTCTTAGGGATAATTGAGCTGATTATTTGTAGTGCCTTTTCGTGGATTTGTGCACTTGTCATGCTCTATGAAAAATAATTGGGGCTTTATTGATTTTTCTTATGTCTGGTTGTTATTTCAGAGTCACAGGAGAGAACTTGCATTATGGCATGCCCATAAATCCACAATTATTACTGCAAATCCCAGGGGGATCTTCTAGTGGTTCTGGTGTGGCAGTTGCTGCTGGTCTCGTTGACTTTGCACTTGGTGTGTGATGCATTCTTTGTAGACCATTTGGCTGTTTTTTATTTTACTAGCCATTATCCCTTGAAATATCTTAGTAAAAGAAACGTGTTGAAATCTCTGTTTCATCTATATAACCTGTCTCTTTTTCTAAAAATGATAATGTGTGTCAATGTAAATAAACTGTTTGATCATTTGGATTGAGAAGCAGAAGCAGTTACGTTGATGAGGGGAAGAAACTCATATCATGCTAATTCACCCCCTCTGAGGCCTTTTTTTTTTGATATTAACATAACCTGAAATTTTTATCTGGATGCTTAAAGCCCAGATTCTCTCTTTTGCCCTTCACTGCTCCAATCTTTTATCTTCTTGTCTACATAATCATTTGGTATAAATCACCTTTATCTTGGTTTATCGTTTTTGGTGCATATCGTAGAAGGGCATAAAAATTCATGATATCCATCACCTTAAGGATGCACTGGATTATCTCTCTGTGGCTGATGCATATTTGCTATTTAGAAAAATTGTAGTATTTGAAAATTTTCACAATGTCTGGTTACTTGAGTCTACTTTTTCCAATGCAGGTACTGACACAATTGGATGTGTGAGAATTCCGGCTGCTTTTTGTGGCATTCTTGGTTATAGACCTTCTCACGGTGTTGTATCCAACATTGGAATTTTGACAAACTCACAAAGCCTATGTACTGTAGGTGAGTCTTGTACATAATTTTCACTTTCAATGCATTGCTTTAATATTTTTGTACCATGGGGAAACACTTGGTATTTACGTGATGAGAGTCTGACATAAATGATGGCTGAATAAGTTATTTGATGAATTAAATGCCTTCATTTTTCAAGAAAAAAGTTTTATCACGAATCTACAAAAAGTAAAGTAATCCTTGCTTTTATTTATTCAGCATATTGATAGAGATTACATTGCAGGTCTGTTTGCACGAGATCCATCTATTTTCCATCGTGTTGGACATTTATTGTTGCAAGCATCTCAAACGGTTGTTAAGCGGGAAAAGCGCTTTATATTTGCTGATGATTTCTTTCAGTATTCTAGGATTCCAAAGCAGAAAACCGTACATGTTATAAGCAAGGCCATTGAAGCTCTATCCGGGTGTAAGTTTACATCGACAATGCAATTTTTTAATAAAATTTGCATTTGGGGAGTGCACTAAACATTCAAGCAAATATTTCAATATATTTTGGCTACGAAGTGTCTGTTGATGTTTTACAAACTCATGAGTCCATCCTCTTGTATATTCACCTTGCAGACCAACCAGCTAAGCATATGAATGTTAGTCACTACATTGCTTCAAATGTACCAATTTTAAAAGAGTTCTGCGAGCCCTATACAAAACTGCATCAAGGAACAGCAACTCTGCAGGCTCTTTCAACAATAATGCTATCACTTCAAAAGTATGTTATTTAGAATGTGATTATTGAATGTTATTGCGAGTTACATCATTTTTTAATTTTTCTCTGCATTTGTTGATTACTGGTTTATGTCAAGCATTAAATATCACATTATTGGTAGCGGCGAACAAATATTGGTGATGGGAATTTTTTGGGTTTCTGTACCCTAATCATATTCTTAGCGGGCTTTTTACTCTAAATCTTCTATGTTTTTAGTTGAAACAGTCGTAGAAAATATAGAAAAGCTTCAGCTTTTCCTGGATCAGTTTATTAGAAATGAATAACAACAAATAAATGGCAAAACCAACCCTCATTGTTGGATAAGGTATTAGCTACTGTTCCACTTGATGATGCATTTTTAACAAGTTGGCATGATAGGAGTTGACAGGATAGTCTTCTGTACTACACCTTTGTGACATTCCAATTTATTTCCAGTGAATCTTTCTTGACATTGTAAACGTGTAAATGCTATCTGCTGGTGTTGCAGTGCACACACACTCTCTCTCTCGCACACTCATATATATTGTGTTTAATTTGGTACAACGGTTTAACACTAACTTATAAAACGTGATGCAAATGAATACATTTCTTGGCACTCTTATCATGTGACCATGCTAGAAAGCTCAGTTGGCATTGTACACAAACCAGGCATTTGAAACTGTGAAAATACATCAGAAATTTGCTGTAGCTAATCTGAAGTGCCAAGGATACCAATCTGAGTGGGATGTGCCAAGGATATTTGTTATAACTTGAGGCTCCATGACATCATATTTATAATTGGGATGTGACAAGGATACCAATCTGTGTGGTTTTGATTTTGAAAAACTTCATCTTTGGCATGGATATAGTAGTTTTTCAATAAAGTGTTGTTTGTAGCGGAGTTAGAGAAGTAACTTCGGTGCCTGGATGCTTGAGTGAGAGCTTTCAAAATTTTTGCATTGCAGCATCAGTGTTCATCTCAAAATTTGGAATGAAAGGCACACAATAGAGTCATTCTAGAAATACTTTCATCTTTCATGTCTGTACTCTGATTAGTTAATTGTTTGAATAACCTTTTTAATCACTTGATTTAGGGATTTAATATACTTATTATTAAAAAAAACACATTGGAGTGTTACTGTTGCATGTCATGAATCAATTTCTAACCTCGGCAATGGCTTAGAAACACAATGTTTTTCAGAAACTGAAATTAAGGCTTCATTTGCGTCAGCTTTCTTACTGCTTTTTAATATAAAAATTTCTAATTTTTGTATTAGAAAGCTGTTTTAGAAAGCAGTAAGAAAATTGTCCCAAATGAGTCCTAAGTTTGGACTTGTGATTTTACTTTTGCTTGCACGAGCCATACATGTTATAATGTTAAAGCATCATCTGGACTTTGTTCTAAACTCAAAAGAAACAAGAGAAACTGACTGGTCTAACTACTTATTGCAAGCTGAAGTAGAACTGCAGAAATATGATCTCCACTATCTCGTTCCCCTTTAAGTACTTTTAAGGTGGTTATCTATGATGAATAACCAACATTGTCAACAACATTACCAGATATGAGTTCAAAACAAACCATGAGGAGTGGATTAACACTGTCAAGCCCAGTTTGGGGCTTGAGATCTCTGCACGTGTGCGTGTTGCGTTAAACTCAACATATGACAATGTTAAATATTTGTATAAAGCCAGGGCAGAACTTCGAGCTGCACTCAATAGCCTCTTAAAGGTAATTTTCTTGTTGTTTTTTCCTCTCTCTACATACATATATTCAGTTCTTTATGTCCTTTAGTTAGCTGGAGCTTTCACTTACCATTTATGTTTAAGTGCCTTAGTAATGCAAATCTACTCATTGAAAACACAAATCATGTGCATTAAGGGGTCCATTGAGACGGGCATATTAATATACTGAATTTTGATATTGATTCTGTTGTTTCCGTGTAATAATTTCTGATTTTCTAATTTTCTGATTATCTGGATAAAGCATGGAAATTGGAGGAGAAAATCAATTTAATATTGATTAAATATTGGTGCTTATATTCATGCATACATGAATCGGTCAAAAAGAGGATAATATCCTCAATTATGAGGATATAAAAAAGAATAAAAATACATGTCTCTGATTTAGACTTTCATATGAAATCACTTTCGAATCTTGTACTTTTCTATAATCACATATATCAATAAGTTTTAGCTTGTTACAAAGATTGGACAAATGAAGTGGCCCTATTAGCTTTGATAAAGATATCATTAAATTTTTCATCAAATACGTGTGGAGTGTGTTCTTCTTTGATAAGATTGCATCTGAGTAAGTGAATGCATTTTAATATTATTGGTTCTTTTATGGATGATGCAATCATGTTTTTTTTTATTTCTTATTGAACAATGGTTTTTATTTTATTTTTAGTTATTTTACAATTTTTTAGCTATCCAATGATGGAAGGCATCCTATGAGCATGGTAGGTTGTGCTTTGGGCTTGGTAGACCTTGGTTTGCTAGCTTGGGTCCTTTGGTGGCTGCTGATTTTCGGTTGGGAGCTGATATTGGAGTTCTATTTTTGTGAGCTGAAGTTTAGCTCATTAATTCTAAAAGGTATGAGGTATTTGTGAAGCTCATTAATAGTAAAAGGTATGGTGGAGTGTGGCTTTTCTTTACCCTTGCTGCCTTCTCGTTTTCCCCCTTGCTGTCTCCTCGGTTTCTTCTCTTTATCCTTCGGTTTTGGTGGTTTTTACTGTTTCCCATGAAACTTGTTAGGCTTCTTGTGCCTGCTGCCTTGGTTGCTGGTTTGCCCCTTCGGTTCCTTCCCGCCTGGGCTGGTTCCGTGGTTTTCTGGCTGGATTCCTGTGCCTGTTTCTTTGGTTTCCTGTGTGCTTCTTCGGTTCCCTCGTTGAGCTATCCTGTGGCTGTTTTCTGGATAATATTGTGGCTGTTTCTGGCTGTTCCGTGGCTGTTTCTGTCCTGTTTTCTGTGCTGTACATTGGGGCTGCTGTTGGAGACTCTTGGCCTTTCATTTCCCTAAATCTAATTGGTTTAGTTGGAGGTGTTATGGCTGTTTGTTTTCCTTCTTGTGCCTATAAATATGAGATGATTTTGGATGAGAAAGGGAGTTGAAAATTGCTTGGTATAGCCACCTAAACCTGAGGGTTTCTTCTCTTGGAAAAGCTTGAGAGCTTTGTCCACTTTCTTCTCCTCTTTTCTATAGCTTGCGAGCTATATTCTTCTCGGGCTTCTTACCTCTTCGTCTCTCCACAAGTTACATTCCACCTGTATCCTTCCTCTGGTTCTTTTGGTGTTGTTGGTTGGTTGATTTGGAAAGCATTTGCCGGCGGAGTTGGTTGGACGGTTGGACTTTCTTGCTGTGGTGGACCATTTGGTTTGCTAGCCCTAAGCACATACTTTACTTTACCTACTTTTCGATACATGTGAGGAAACCGTTCCTACGGTTGTTCTGAGGATAGCGACTTTTTATTTTTCTTTTTGTTTCGTTTGGTTTCAATTCTCCTTTGTCTTTTGGAAGTGTGGATGATTGCTACTATTTGAAGTAAATTTAAGTAAGTGTTGCCTATTGTTCTCTTTATCTGGCTTTCTCTCTAGTTTGCTTGCATCAGTTTTGGTATCAAAGCAAGTTCTTATCCTCGGTTTGTCGTTTCTTTTTCGTTGGTTTTTATCCGTGGTTAGTGGCTTCTTATCTGATTTTGGTAAGTCTTTCTTTGTCATATTTCTATGGCTAATAATCCGGGGGATTGGCAAAATCTTTTGCAACAATTAAATAACTTGCAACAACAAGTAAACACTTTGGCTGAGGCAGTGGCAAATCTAAATGTTAACAATGCTAATGTCCAAACTTCTGAAAGTGAAGAAGAGGGGCCTAGAAACAATAATAGGCAACAAAGAAATTGGGATCATGGGATCAAAATTGATGTTCCTAATTTTGAGGGAAAGTTACAACCGGATCACTTTTTAGAATGGGTAGAAAAAATGGATCAGTTTTTTGAATGGAAAGAAATACCTGACAACAGGAAAGTTCGTTTTGCAAGTTTAAAACTTTCTGGTCATGCTTTAACATGGTGGAAAAATTGTCAAAATAATAGACTTAGGAGAGGTAAAGAAAAAATCCAAGTTTGGGAAAGAATGAAAGAAAAAATGAAGGGAAAGTTTTTGCCAACTGATCATGCTAGAACTATATTTCAGGAATTTAATAATTTGAGACAAGGTAACCAATCTGTTGAGGAATACACTGAAACATTTTATAAACTTCAATCTAGAAACGATTTGAATGAATCTGAAGAGAAGACTGTGTCAAGATATATTAATGGTTTAAAATGGTCTATTCAGGATCAACTTAACTTGCATCATATTATTAAAACTGACGAGGCATATCGAATGGCAATAAAGGTGGAAAAGCAACATCAAAGAGAAAGGGGTCATAACAAAATTGTGGAAACATATAAAAGGAGAACAACTGGAGGGGTAAAAACTCAAACTTCTGGAAACACATCTGGTGTCAAAATAAAAACTTTTGAAACACAAAATACTGAAAAGGGAAAAGGAATTATAGGAACAAAACCTGCTGAACAACCTAAGTTAATTGGGCCTTGTTATAAATGTGGGCTCTATGGTCATCTTTCTGCCACTTGTAGAAAGAATAATCCACCTAGGAGCAATTTCATTGAAAATGATGAAAACTTGGAAGAGGAAGAAGAAAATAATTCTGGTTCTGAAAATGAAGAGGAAGTAGAAAAAATAGATGTTGAAGGAGATGAGGGAGAGGAACTTTTGGTCATAAGGCAAGTTTTAACAACAAAAATTGACAAAGGGGATAGATGGTTAAGGAGAAATATTTTTAAAACAACTTGTACGGTGGAGGGAAAAATCTGTACACTCATGATTGATAGTGGAAGTTCTGGGAATTTTGTTTCACAAAAATTGGTTGATAAACTGAAAATAAAGTCAAAACCTCTTGCCAAAACTTACAAAATTTCTTGGTTTAAAGAGGGAGGTGAGGTTCCTATCACTAAGCAATGTATTGTGAATCTTTCAATTGGTGGATCTTTTAAAGATCAAGTTCTTTGTGATGTAGTACCACTTGAAGTTTGTCACATTTTGTTGGGACGACCTTGGCAATACGACCACAAAACTATTCACAATGGGGAAACAAATACATACACTTTGGTTCAAAATAACAAAGAGTACACTCTCCACCCTCAAAAACTTGTGCCTGATTCACCTTCAAAAAGTAAACTGGTTGCCAAAATTGATACTCCTGAGCTGCTTTTAAATGCTAATGATTTGAAATGTTCTGAAGTTGCTTACTTAGTGTTGGGAAAAGAAAGTGATTTTACTTTTCAAATTCCTAAAGAAATGCAAGCATTACTTGATGATTTTTCTGACATAACTCCTGATGAGTTACCAATTGGTTTGCCTCCTATGAGAAATATTCAACATCATATTGATTTGATTCCTGGAGCTACTTTACCTAACCTTTCTCATTATAGAATGAGTCCTTCTGAACATGATGAGCTTTTTAAACAAGTGACTGATTTACTTAAAAAGGGTTTGATTCAAGAAAGTTTAAGTCCTTGTGCTGTGCCTGCTTTGTTAACGCCAAAAAAAGATGGAACGTGGCGTATGTGTGTGGATAGCCGTGCAATAAATAAAATCACTATTAAGTATAGATTTCCGATTCCTAGACTGGATGACATGCTTGATATGCTCAGTGGTGCTAAAATCTTTTCTAAAATTGACTTGAGAAGTGGGTATCACCAAATAAGAATAAGACCGGGAGATGAATGGAAAACTGCTTTCAAAACAAAAGAGGGTTTATATGAATGGCTTGTGATGCCTTTTGGTCTTTCAAATGCGCCGAGTACTTTTATGCGAACTATGAATCATGTTTTACGATCTTTTATTGGAAAATTTGTGGTGGTGTACTTTGACGACATTCTGATTTATAGTATTCATATTTCTGATCATTTGAATCATGTGAAACAAGTTTTACAAACTTTGCGGGAACAAAGGCTTTTCGTTAATTTAAAAAAGTGTTCTTTCATGACTTCTAGTTTGACATTTTTGGGCTTTATTATTTCTGCTGAGGGAATTAAAGTGGATCCGATCAAAATTGAGGCAATTCAAAGTTGGCCTACTCCGAAAAATATAACTGAAGTAAGAGGATTTCATGGGTTAGCTTCTTTCTATAGAAGGTTCATTAAAAACTTCAGTTCTGTGATTGCTCCTATTACTGATTGTTTAAAAAAGGGGATTTTTCGGTGGACCCCTCAAGCTGAAAAAACTTTTGAAATCATAAAAGCTAAAATGAGTCAAGCACCCATTTTGAGTTTACCAAATTTTGAGAAAATTTTTGAAGTTGATTGCGATGCTTCTAATGTTGGTATTGGTGCTGTTTTGAGTCAGGAAGGGAAACCTATTGCCTATTTTAGTGAAAAACTGAATGACGCTCGTGCTAAATATTCTGTTTATGATTTGGAATTCTATGCCATTGTTCAGGCTTTGAAATTTTGGCGATGTTATTTGATCCAAAGAGAATTTATTCTTAACACTGATCATGAAGCACTTCGTTTTCTGGGTTCTCAAAAAAATTTGAATAAGAGACATGCCAAGTGGGTTTCTTTTTTACAAGAGTATACTTTTCATATCAAACATAAAACTGGTGTTTTGAATAAGGTGGCTGATGCTTTAAGTCGAAGATCTCATTTGTTGGTAACTGTTTACCCAACTATTACTTCATTTGATTTTCTGAAAGATACTTATGCTACTGATTCTGATTTTAAAAGTATATGGGATTCTTGTCTTACTTCTGGATCTGATCCTTCTGCGCAGTTTGTTATTCATAAAGGATTTTTGTTTAAAGGTTCTAGGCTTTGCATATCTAAAAATTCTTTAAGAGAGCAACTTGTGAAAGAACTTCATAGTGGGGGCTTAGGTGGTCATTTTGGTCAGGGAAAAACAATTGCTTTGGTGGAAGAAAAGTACTTTTGGCCTCACATGAGAAAACAAATTGCTAAGCTGGTAAAACAATGCAAGATATGTCAGGCTTTTAAAGGAACTTCACAAAACGCTGGTTTGTATACTCCTTTGCCTATTCCTAGCAAACCTTGGGAGGATATTTCTATGGATTTCATTTTGGGTTTACCTGTTACTTTTCGAAAATTTGATTCTGTTTTTGTGGTGGTGGATCGTTTTAGCAAAATGGCTCATTTCATTCCGTGCAAAAAAACTTCTGATGCTTCTTATATTGCGGATTTGTTTTTTAAAGAAATTGTTCGTCTTCACGGTGTTCCTCGTACTTTTACTTCTGATCGAGATACTAGATTTCTGAGTCATTTTTGGAGAACTCTTTGGGCAAAACTTGGAACTACTTTACAATTCAGTAGTGCATATCATCCTCAATCTGACGGACAAACAGAGGTTGTCAATCGAAGCTTGGGAAATTTATTAAGGTGTCTTGCTGGTGAGAAACCATCCCAATGGGATTTAATTTTGCCCCAAGCCGAGTTTGCTTTCAATAATTCTGTTAATCGTACAACGGGTAAAACTCCTTTTGAGATTCTTTATGGACAACCTATTCCTCACATTTTAGATAGAAACTGTTTGCCGTTACCAAATAAAATCAGTGCTGAAGCTTTTGAAACTTTTGATCACATAAAGTCTGTCCAACAACAAGTCCTTGAAAAACTCCAAAAGGCTAATGCTAAGTATAAATCTGCTGCCGATAAGCATCGAAAAGAGGTTAATTTTAATGTGGGTGACATGGTTATGGCTTACTTTCGTCGCCAACGGTTTCCTGTTGGTACTTTTAGAAAGCTAAGCAGAAAAAAATTTGGTCCTTTTCGTGTGCTTAAAAAATTAGGCACAAATGCCTATCTATTGGATCTTCCTATTTCTGTTGGCACTTCTCCTATATTTAATGTTTCTGACCTTTCTTTATATGAAGGAGATTCTGATGATTCAGTGGAAATTGAAACTTTGCCATTCTCTACTCCTATGGCAAAAGCTGAAGATCAAATTGAAGATATTATTGATGTTAGAATTTCTAAAACAAGGCAAGGTGAACATAAGAGGTTCTTGGCAAAATGGAAGAACCATCCTCTGATCGACTGCACTTGGATGAATGAAAAAGAGCTAAAACAAAGACATCCTGAACTTTTTCAAAAAGTTACTGAAGCTTTCTCATCCGGAGATGAGATTTTCCCACTAGGGGGGAATTGATGCAATCATGTTTTTTTTTATTTCTTATTGAACAATGGTTTTTATTTTATTTTTAGTTATTTTACAATTTTTTAGCTATCCAATGATGGAAGGCATCCTATGAGCATGGTAGGTTGTGCTTTGGGCTTGGTAGACCTTGGTTTGCTAGCTTGGGTCCTTTGGTGGCTGCTGATTTTCGGTTGGGAGCTGATATTGGAGTTCTATTTTTGTGAGCTGAAGTTTAGCTCATTAATTCTAAAAGGTATGAGGTATTTGTGAAGCTCATTAATAGTAAAAGGTATGGTGGAGTGTGGCTTTTCTTTACCCTTGCTGCCTTCTCGTTTTCCCCCTTGCTGTCTCCTCGGTTTCTTCTCTTTATCCTTCGGTTTTGGTGGTTTTTACTGTTTCCCATGAAACTTGTTAGGCTTCTTGTGCCTGCTGCCTTGGTTGCTGGTTTGCCCCTTCGGTTCCTTCCCGCCTGGGCTGGTTCCGTGGTTTTCTGGCTGGATTCCTGTGCCTGTTTCTTTGGTTTCCTGTGTGCTTCTTCGGTTCCCTCGTTGAGCTATCCTGTGGCTGTTTTCTGGATAATATTGTGGCTGTTTCTGGCTGTTCCGTGGCTGTTTCTGTCCTGTTTTCTGTGCTGTACATTGGGGCTGCTGTTGGAGACTCTTGGCCTTTCATTTCCCTAAATCTAATTGGTTTAGTTGGAGGTGTTATGGCTGTTTGTTTTCCTTCTTGTGCCTATAAATATGAGATGATTTTGGATGAGAAAGGGAGTTGAAAATTGCTTGGTATAGCCACCTAAACCTGAGGGTTTCTTCTCTTGGAAAAGCTTGAGAGCTTTGTCCACTTTCTTCTCCTCTTTTCTATAGCTTGCGAGCTATATTCTTCTCGGGCTTCTTACCTCTTCGTCTCTCCACAAGTTACATTCCACCTGTATCCTTCCTCTGGTTCTTTTGGTGTTGTTGGTTGGTTGATTTGGAAAGCATTTGCCGGCGGAGTTGGTTGGACGGTTGGACTTTCTTGCTGTGGTGGACCATTTGGTTTGCTAGCCCTAAGCACATACTTTACTTTACCTACTTTTCGATACATGTGAGGAAACCGTTCCTACGGTTGTTCTGAGGATAGCGACTTTTTATTTTTCTTTTTGTTTCGTTTGGTTTCAATTCTCCTTTGTCTTTTGGAAGTGTGGATGATTGCTACTATTTGAAGTAAATTTAAGTAAGTGTTGCCTATTGTTCTCTTTATCTGGCTTTCTCTCTAGTTTGCTTGCATCAATGGAAGATAAGATAAGATTGCTTGCAATGTAAATTCTTGCCTGATTATTATAATTAAAGATCATAGGTTGTATAATATGGAATCCAAATTCTTCCGTTAGAGTTTCGATTCCACATTATTTCAGCTGCTTGCTTTGTACTTTTCCTGGACACAAGATTTTCAGCGACAAAGACATAGTATGCTGAAGTAACTTTTTCATCCTCAATATATCCAACATTGTCTCTATCAGAGAATGTGTCATTCCTTAAATAATTATGTTTCCACTAGATTTGACCTTTTATTGGAGATTTATTTATATATCATAAAATTCCTATGACAAAATCCTGATGTTTCTTTTTTGGTTTTGTATATACTAACTAATTGCAACAAGTTTTAGTCAACTGACATCTGTAAACTTTCCAACTAGACATCAATAGCGAGATCAATTTTATAGCTTTCACATTCGAATGTAGAGTTTCCATAGAAGTTTTGGTAGGTTTTCACCTATAAGATCAATTTACTGAAGAAGGTTTATAGTACATTTTCGTTAAGATAGAGAAATACTTTATTACTACATACAAACTTGACACCACATGTATTTTGGTTGACCCAAATCTTTAGTGACAAATGTCTTCCACAGATACGGTTTTATTTCTATAATGCCTCAATTATCATTTTTAGTGAGTAGAATGCAATCATATATACCATGAATCACCATGCTATAGTAAGAGTGCCAAATAAACATAGAGTGATAAACAATATTGCATCATAATCTAATATCAACAACTACCTTTATATTTTAACCAACAAAGCAAGATAACGTTTTTCAATATTTTTGAATGTTGCAAATTTTGATCTCCCATTAAATAATATATCTTTGAAGTTGCTCCATATAAACACTTCGATAACATGCCCGTAGAGAAAAGCATTATTGACATCCATCTGGAGCATAAGCCATCCATGATTAATAACAATGAAGAGAAGAAGGCAAATGAAATTCAACCGAGCATCCGGAGAAAATCTCAAAGTAATCTATGCCATGGATTTAAGTATATCATTTCTTCACTAGACCAGCTTTATAGCGATCAATAGAGTCATCATGATAAACCTAATCATGAAGTATTATTAGAAAAAATGGGTTTAGCTCTCTAGAGAGAGTATGATTAAATCCCATGTATCATGATCAAGAAGTGCATTCCTTTTTTGTTCCTAGCATGATTTTATTCCAGGTCAAGCAGGGCCTCCTAGCATGTCACAAAGATATGGCAAACCATAAAAAAAAGAAGATGGATAATCAAATAACATAAAGGAGTGTAGTGAATGAATTGTACATTTTCATATTCTAATCCATGAGGGCTCAATGATAGTCATCTGCTTGGCTATGGTAGACGGGATAGAGGTGGGTGCTAAAAATGGAGAAGGTTGAGGTTGATAGTCTAAACCTATAAGGGAGGATAAGCAATCATTGAGGGTAAAGGTGGTGGAGGTAAAGACATGATTATTGGTAGGAGATGAAGTGGGAGCAAAATAATGAGATGTTTCATGAAGAAATAACATTGAAGGAAAAAAAATATACACACACACATACATACATACATATACATGTTATGTGTAAAAAGATGTATGTATGTATGTGTGTATGTGTAAAAAGATGATAGCATCGATAATTTTTTGTATACGGTCACAACCCAAAAAGGTGAGCTAAGTGGTTTGAGGCGAGAGTTTCTTGGGGCATCGATGAAGAAAATAGAGAAACACATTATCAAAAAGATGGGAGGGGTTAGTTGAAAATGAGGTTTATGGTGATAAAGAATGGAGAATCGATAGCAATGCCCAAAATAGTAGATGATAAATGATTTATTAATAAGCAACAAGAGTAGCGTTTTTCAAAATTGGTGAGGAATATGACTGAAATAATGTGTGATCAAGAAGATGATGATGCTTATGCACATCCTCATCAATTTGTTGAGATGCATATTGATGTGATAATTGATATGTAATATCATTCTTGACACATATAGAGCAAAATGAACATTGCATAATTCTAGGGTATTATTTTTGTGAAGATTCTTAATTTGATCGAAAATTGTACTTTTAATTTTGATATAATCATATAATAGTTTAGAGGCATATAATAATTTAAATTGACACTTGAATAATTAAACATATGTCACTTTGGTATGCTCATTAATGGAGGAGACAATAACGAAAATATAGATGGATAGACACAAGACTTGATCCCCTTATGTTGGAGTGAAACAATTTAGAAGGTGCACTACTACATGTAAATAAAGTTATACAAAAAAAAACTCGAAAATGGTTGCCAAATTCATAGGGATAACATTCAAATTTTAAAACATGTGATGGTGCATTGGTGATACTCAGAAGATTTTGAGGGTCTCCTAGATGATAGCCAGACGGCAATGCCACTAATAATGTTAAATCAATGATATATGTATAAGCTAGCCAAACAAAGAGATAGGAGTAGTAAGGATTTAACTCAAGTGAAGTGTATTAAGGATGAAGATCAAAAAGTACTTTTCTTAGAAGATGATATTCAACAAAGGTGGGTGAGATATTTTGATAAACTTTTTAATGAAGATTGTAAGAATACAATTGACTTTAGTGACCTTAGCACCCTAAATGAAAATAAAGATTTCTGTTTTTACCGGCGTATTAGTAAAACCGAAGTTAGAGAGGCTTTAAAGAAAATGAAGTGTGGAAAAGCTATTGGACCTGATGATATCCCAATAGAGATGTGGAAATGCTTAGGAGATGAAGGAATTTCTTGGCTAACTAAGCTTTTTAATAATATTTTGAAGACTAAAAAGATGCCAGATGCGTGGAGAATGAGTGTATTGATTCCTATTTATAAGAATAAAGGTGATGCACAAGATTGTGCGAATTATAGAGGAATTAAGTTAATGTGTCACACTTTAAAACTATGGGAGCGAGTTATGGAGCGTAGGCTGCGGCGTGATACTAATGTTTCTCAAAATCAATTTGGATTCATGCCTGGTAGGTCTACTATGGAAGCCATACATTTATTGAGAGGTTTGATGGAGAAATATAGGGAGAATAAGGAGGATTTACATATGATATTTATTGATTTAGAGAAAGCATATGATAAAGTTCCAAGAGAAGTGCTATGGAGAGTTCTTGAAAAGAAAGGAGTTAATAATGCTTATATTCAAATCATTAAAGATATGTATGAAGGAGCTATTACTTGTGTTCAAACACAAGGTGGTTTGACCAAGTATTTCCCTATTTCGGTTGGATTACATCAAGGATCAGCTTTAAGCCCATATCTTTTCGCGTTAGTCATGGATGTTCTCACTAGACATTTACAAGAGGATGTAACCTGGTGTATGCTTTTTGCTGATGATATTCTTCTTGTTGACAAGACTAGAGAGGGAGTTGAAGGTAAACTTGAAGTTTGGAGATCAACCTTAGAGTCTAAAGGCTTTCGCTTGAGTAGATCTAAAACTGAATATATGGAGTGTAATTTTAGCAGTAATAGACCTAGTGAGGGGATTGTGACTTTGGGCGATCGAGACATTAATAAGAGTACACGTTTTAGATATCTTGGATCTATTGTTCAGAGTGATGGTGAAATAGATGGGGATGTTATCAGTAGAATTCAAGTTGGATGGTTAAAGTGGAGGAATGCATCGGGCTTGTTGTGTGATAGAAAAGTCCCCCTCAAACTTAAGGGAAAATTCTATAAGATGGTGGTGAGACCTGCAATGCTTTATGGTGCAGAATGTTGGCCATTAAAAGAGAAGCACAATACTAAGTTATGTGTTGCGGAGATGAGGATGCTCAGGTGGATGAGTGGATTTACTCTTAGAGACAAGATATGAAATGAGCAGATACGTGAAAAGGTTGTAGTAGCTCCAGTGGAGGATAAGATTAGAGAGAGTCGCCTTAGATGGTTTGGTCACATAAAACGGCGACCTTCCGATGACCCAGTTAGGAAAGTAGAGGTATTAGATTTGACTTATGTTAAGAAAGGTAGAGGTAGACCTAAAAAGACTTGGTTAGAAAATATTAGAAATGATCTTTCTTTATTAGATTTAAACGAGAATTTGACTTTGAACCGAACACAATGGAGAAAAAGGATTCATGTTGCCGACCCCACGTAGTGGGACAAAGGCTTGATGTTGTTGTTGTTGTTGTAATGATATGACAATGTGAGTAATAACATTGAGATAATAAATATCGCCTTTTTCAATACCTCCACCAATAGCCTTCTTTGTGCCTAGATCTTGAAAAATACATGAAGGATAAAAAAATATTATAAAATAGTTGCGATTCTTGGTTAGACAATGCATATACAAAAGGTTGACAATACACTATATGACATATGAAGAATTATCTTAGATTAAGAAAGAGGAAGGATGAACAAATCCTTTGTCAAAGATTGGAGATGGAAAACCATTAATAACAATAATAGGTGGGAGAGAGGCCATGATATGCGATGAAAATAATTATTGGTTACTTGTCATAGGTGAGAAAGTAACATAATCTAAAACTCAAGATGTACCAGTAGAGACAGCTATAACATGCCATATGGTAGAGAATGGAGATAGTGTGAGATTTGCTGACAAATGTCTGAGATTGTTGAAGCAATTGATCAAAAGCTTCCCGAGAGAGTAATTTATCTAAAGGATGTGGCACGAGAAGGATTAGAATGAGTTGGATTGGTTGTGTAAGAATGCATAGCCTTGGAGGTGTAGCTGGTTTTTTGCCAACAAGTCTGGGAGGATGATTGTTGTGATTGCAATGCGTGTAGATTGGAAAATTGTTATGATTGTGACCGTGTTATTAGTACAACCGCCATGTTAATGATTCCTCTAATCACTTCTTGAACCAATGACGAATGATGCTTGGACAAGGTTAGTATGTTGAGGAGTAGAGAGTTCTATGATGTTAAGAACCCAAAGAGATTAGTTGTGATACTGTGAACAATGGATGAGGATATTGAGGGGTGGAGAGTTTTGTGGTGCAAAGAGCCCAAGAGAGAATAGTCATAATATTGGGAAAAGTAGAGTTTGCCTTCAATTGAGATTACACACCTAGTAGAGAATAATGTAGGGTGGAGAAAAAATTGGCAACAAGGAATTTTTATTTTGCATTTGCCAGATAGTTGTATCAGTTGTGTGTTTCTTTTAGTGTGCTATGGTACTCTTGCATCCTTATGTCATTTTGTTGGAGAAAAGAAATCTCAAAATAGATAATCTAGACATAAGTGACATTACTTTCTTGAAAGTATGCAAATTAAAGAAAGTTCACATCTTTTAGGCAAAGTCCTAAAATATGACGATTTGGCAATGAAAGATTCAAAATATTGAACAACAATGGCTGAACAACTTGGTTACTTTTTAAAAATTTAACAGTGTCAGTTCTATCTAGAAGAGAGGGATCAAGATGTAGTTTGTCATGAGAATCAATTTTTGATGCATTCAAGATTTATTATTTTATGATTTTTTTTTAGTTTTCTTGTGTTTTGGAAGTTATGTAATTTTATTTTGTATGACCCTATGATAAAAAACAACCCAGGATCATGCCGGGTTTCATGCTCTCAGGTCGGTTCACACCATTGCCCTTCCAGTTGTGTCTTCTTGCTCATTTTCTCCTGTGGCTGCTCCATTTTGCCTCCTGTCTGCTCAGTTTCCCTGCTGGATGTTCGGTTTCCGTGCTGGCTGCTCGATTTTTCCTGTGGCTGCTTGGTTTCCTTGCTGTTGGCTGTGCGGTTTTTCCTTTTGCTGAATCCTATGCTGGAAGCTTTAATTCCTCATTGAATGAGTTGAGTTGGGTGATTCTTATTGGCTGATTTGGAGGCATATTTATATGGGCTAATAATTACTTTTTCCCTTCTTTCTCCTATATATAGTGGCTGAATTTCTTTGTTGAGGAGTTTTTTGGAGAGTGATCATTTTAAACTTGAGGGTTTCTTCTTAGCTTGCGAGCTGTCTTCTCCCTAATCGCTACTTCTTTCTCTCGATCTTCTTTCTACCTCTTCTCTTCACGGTTTCCCTTCCATCTGTATCTTTCTTTTCTAAACTATTATGAGTTGTAAGTGGTGTGTTGTTCTATTGGTATTTGCTGAAGGAGCAAAAACCTTTGCTAGAACCTAATTCCTGTGGCGGATCACTGGTTTGTCCTTTCCTTTGATGATGTAGGCAAGGGGGGGGGGGTCAAAACAAGTTGATAAGTTCTTTGGTGCCTTGGCAAACTTTGGGTGAGCTAGCTAGGTCTTTGGGCTGCTGGTTGCTTCTCAGTTTGGGCATTGACTGCTTGGTTTTGGGCTGTGTTTTTTGGAGCTACTTGGTTCTAGTTCATTAATGCTTGAACTGCTGTTTTTAGTGCATTAATGTGGAAATATATTTCACCTTTTTAGCTCATTAATGCTTGCTTTCCCCGATTCAGTCCCCCTCCTTGGCCTTTCAGTTTTCCCTCCTGGTTTTCCTTCCCGTGGCCTGTTCCAGTTCTCCTGCTGGTTCCCTATGGTGCCTTTCCGGTTCCTGTGTGGCTCTTCGGTTCCTCCCCTGGCTGTTTGTCCCGTTGCTGCTTTACCCAGTTTTTATGTGGGTTTTTTGGGTGCTGTTTTGGTTGCATGCTGGCCTTCCATTTCCTAGTCCTGATTGGCTATTTTGGTGGCTATTAGGGGCTATTTTGGTGGCTATTAGGGGCTATTTTGGTGGCTATTAGGGGCTGTTTGGCTGCCCCATTTTCAACTATAAATATGAGATGTTTTGTATTAGATAAAGAAGTTATGTGACTGATTTTTGGAAAGCTAAAAACCTGCGGGTTTGTATTGGAAAAGCTTGCGAGCTTGTTTCACTTCTCTTCTTCTTCCTTCTAGGAAAGCTTGCGAGCTTGTCCTCCTTCGTCTTGGCTTCTAACCTCTTTCTTCTCTCCACAAGTTATCACTCCAATTGTATCTTTCTTCTCAAATGAATTGAAAAACAAGTTTAGGTATTTTTTTATTGTGAGAGATATATGTTTATGTTATGGAAAGTCTTTTTTTTTTTATGTGGTTGTAAGCTTCCTCTTTTTTAGGTCTCCAAAGTGTTGTGGAGACCTAAATTTTTTTATTTTTGTATGCTTGCAAAAATTAGGGTCTTCCTAATTTCTTGCTTGCATCAATTTGGTATCAGAGAAAGTTTAGTATGTCCTAGGATTGTTTGTGTCTTTTTGTTTGTTTTTTTGTGTTTGGAAAAAAGAAAAAAAAATCAAAAGAAAGTATGAGACTTTGATTCAAGAAGTGGATGCAGCGCCTTCGACTCGTAATAAAAATCCTAAAGCGATCTCATCGGAAGATGAGAATTTTCAAGTGGGGGAGAATTGATGTAGGCAAGGTTGGGGGGGGGGGTCAAAACAAGTTGATAAGTTCTTTGGTGCCTTGGCAAACTTTGGGTGAGCTAGCTAGGTCTTTGGGCTGCTGGTTGCTTCTCAGTTTGGGCCTTGACTGCTTGATTTTGGGCTGTGCTTTTTGGAGCTACTTGGTTCTAGTTCATTAATGCTTGAGCTGCTATTTTTAGTGCATTAATGTGGAAAGATATTCCACCTTTTTAGCTCATTAATGCTTGCTTTCCCGGATTCAATCCCCCTCCTCCTTGGCCTTTCGGTTTTTCCTCCTGGTTCTCATTCCTGTGGCTTGTTCCAGTTCTCCTGCTGGTTCCCTGTGGTGCCTTTCCGGTTCCTGTGTGGCTCTTTGGTTCCTCCCCTGGCTGTTTGTCCCGTTGCTGCGTTACCCAGTTTTTATGTGGGTTTTTTGGGTGCTGTTTTGGATGCATGCTGGCCTTCCATTTCCTAGTCCTGATTGGCTATTTTGGTGGCTATTAGGGGCTGTTTGGCTGCCTCATTTCCAACTATAAATATGAGATGTTTTGTATTAGATAAAGAAGTTATGCGACTGATTTTTGGAAAGCTAAAAACCTGCGGGTTTGTATTGGAATAACTTGCGAGCTTGTTCCACTTCTTTTCTTCTTCCTTCTAGGAAAGCTTGCGGGCTTGTCCTCCTTCGTCTTGGCTTCTAACCTCTTTCTTCTCTCCACAAGTTACCACTCCAATTGTTTAGGTGTTTTTTTATTGTGAGAGATATATGTTTATGTTATGGAAAGTCTTTTTCTTATGTGGTTGTAAGCTTCCTTTTTTTAGGTCTTCAAAGTGTTGTGGAGACCTAAATTTTTTTACTTTTGTATGCTTGCAAAAATTAGGGTCTTCCTAATTTCTTGCGTTCATCATTTGAGCACTTTCCCTAGCTTGTGTTTGCATGTGAGGTGACCATTCGTGGTTGTTCCGAGGGTTTATAATTTATGTATTTTATTATTTGTCCTTTCTTATGTGACTTCCTAACAAATTTTTCATATTAGTTTTCTACTAAGTGTCTATCATTTTGGTGTTTGTTTATGTGATATTGAAAGAAAGTATCTTAATTTGCATTCCTAGTGTTCTATTTGGTTTAAGAACTTAAGTTGCATCAATTTTGAAGCAAATGTCACTAGACTAGAAGATATATTTTGCATCATTGAATTTTATATTTGTATTGATTTTGGAGGGTTTTTAAGTCATTGAGATACAAGTGAGAAGCCATAACACTATTTGAGCGAGAGGTGAATATTAGCTGACTTAGATAATAAAATTGTGTGAGATATGAAGCTATCAAGTTGTAAGTGGCATAACATTACGAGTGCATGTAGGGTGTGTGCACGATGCACATGCTAATACAACCAGTGCGATAAGAAAATGGGTGTGTTGTTAGGGAAAGTGGCGATGGCATGATCTTGAAGAGCAGGCGAGTGTCCTTTCATGTCTGGAAGCTGAACATGCAATTATGCAAGCATGGAAGTGAGCAGAATAATCACGTGGAGGGAGGGATGATCGAGCTTGGGGAGCAAGTCGGTGTGGCTAAGGCTAATTGGGTGAAAGGGCAGTGTGAGGGGGGACAAAGGGGTATTAATCTAACTCGGTATCGATCCCAATTTGGAGGAGTTTTTTTTTTCTGCGTACTTGTGCATAGGCTTACAAAAAAGCATATAAAATGAAGATTGTAATGATGAGAATATCTACAATTTTGGGGGTATAAAATAACAACGGAAATATTTTTTTCTAATGCTGTACTTTCCTACAATAGCACTTTCCAATTTAGTGCTTTCTTATCATAACAATGCCTAATTGTGGTGATCCCTATGGAGAATAGGTTGCGTTCTCTAAAAATTGTGCTGATTTAGTTTCCTAGTCTGATTTGAGTCTCTAACATTATTCTTATTGGTTCTTTATTTTGGTACAACAACTGAATCTCTTATCCAAACCCTTGTTTCAACCCATAATTGATCCTTTTTTTTGGTTGGTGTGGATGGTGGCTCTATGTTATTCATTAGGTCACTATTTTAAACTTTTATTGTTGATTTACGTGTTTTTTCTTGTGAGTGGCAGCATGTTGTTGCCGATTTCCTCCTATTCTTGGCTTTTTATTTTATGAGTTATACGAGATCTTCTATCAGTGTTGATTGAGGAATTTGTGGACTTAAAGACCTTATCACAATTGTAATATTTGGATCCTGCCAGTGTAGCAATTATTGGATTTGTATTCCTTGACCGTGGTTGATCTTATTATTGTAGTATAATAAGGAGTTTCACTCAATGGCTGAAACAGAGTTATTTTATGCTAAAACTAGTTTAGGATTTGTAATTCTCATTTTTTAATTAAATTTTGGGATTCTGAGAAAGTATTTATTATGAGTCTAGTTTTGATTGTGCATAGATCTCTAAGCATGTAAACTTTAATCTATTTTTGTTCAAATATGCTTGGCTTTAGCTATGTTAAACCTCTGCGCTGTTGTGGTCATGATCAGTACTTTTGAACCATGATTGTCCATACTTGTGCTATTGTGTTACTCATTTTACTATATATGATAGGCCTTGTGTCAAGAAAATAAATGAGATCTACCATGAAATCATATCCTGACATAATTTTTATTACTGTTTTCCTTGGATGATGGTACCCATGCCTCTTGATTGGGCACCCAACAATCACAACTAATATTTACTGTTCGAATCCAAAATTTATGGCAATTTCTTGATTTAGTTCTAAATATCATAGCTAGCGCTCCTTGGACTAAGGCCTATTGTTAGATCATGAGGCTTAACTTGAAGTTATATGTCACAACCAAAATTTCTTGACTCTTTAGATTGGGGTTCATTAAGCAAAACTCTGGATAATGAAACCTCAAGATGTTGAGAGGATTTACCAGCTAATCATGTTTCTATTTCCTCATGCATGAAATTATAGTGCAACCAAACGTTTCTGTGATGCTACTGCCCTAAAGCTTATTCCTCAAAATGTTGAGTGCAAAGTGCTCTCCTAATTGGGAGAGTTAATTAATCATGGAAGCTTGGATCCATTAGAAGCTTGAAGCTTAGAACTAATCAAATCTTAGCATCTACGAGAATTCTATTTATAAAAATATCAAACTTCCTCCATTGAAAGTATTACAAATTTGGGAGCTTTTTTCAAGAGTTTGTAGTAGTTTATAGGGAAGAATAAAAGGGCACATAAAATAGATAAGACAAGAGAAGGTGCACAGGGATTTTGATTAGGTTGAAGATATTTAGGATGAGGATAATAAGATCTTAGTGAATGTTGCATCAAAGAAAGAAAAATATTTAATAAGGCTTGTAAGAAAGAAATTGCTTTGGGTAGGCAAAATGAACAAATACGTTAAGTAAATAGTAGATCTTTCACAAATATTTAGTTGAATAAGCTTTGAAAAAAGATACGTAGAATAATAAAAGTAAAGCTTCAGGCTCACTTCTCATTTGTTTATGCTTCTCTTGTGAGAATTTAATCAAGTTGGTGCATGTCTTTTTTGCCTTTGAATTTTGAATTTTAGTTGAGCCACAAAGGAATTTATCTTATTAAGTTTTGCTAGGCCCACTAAGGAAGACTCGTAGGTACTCAATGTAAGGTTTGTATGTTCTATGAAGCAGTGTTTCCATTCCTCATTTCAAAATTTTCATCCATCAGCTTTTTAAGTTCTGTGAACAGTTTTGTTGCCAAATTTCAATTTTTTTACTCTTTTTTTTCTAAGGTCTTCATCCAGAGTTGTTATTCATGTAATTCATCTGAACCTTTCTGAACCTTTTTACTTAAAATGCCTATTTTATCGTAATTCTTCTTGCTATCATAACCTTTAACTTTATTGTAGTTATTTTTGCGCTTCTATGTTTACGTTGCTATCTATATACTTGTTGTCTAACGTGTGGTTTAAAATCTTACGAAATACTTTTTCACTTGGTTCCTTGTTTGTGGCATTAAGTGAAATAATTTTTGTCTTTGTAAGCATTATTTTATGGACTTACTGTAGTTTGACGTGGTAACGAACTATTCTTGGACCCACAACTAACAAATTAAGCCTTGTCCAAGTGCTCAAGGCCTTTAGCATCACTCTTAAGTAGACCTCCTCGACACAATCCGGAGTGGTTGTTTTGGTCAATGTTTGAATGGTTCAGGTCAACTTCAAATTGGGCTTCAGTTAAAAAATAAGTACAAATAAAAGTTACATCAAGTGGAAACCTAACTGCTCGCTGCCAACCAGATTATAATTGAGCTTGATGAAAATCCTGGTGTTGATGATTATGGCCCGCTGTCAAAAAATAATTCCTTTATTAATGGATATGTTTTATTATTGGTTACATGGGTTAGGCTAGATTTCCAGAGTATTTCCATTGATGTTTGGTTTTGAATTTCAACTCATTTATTGAATGATTCAAATCTGGTTGTAAGCGGGTCAGAGTCCCATCTGTGAATCTGACTTGAAACCCTATTTGATATCAATTCTCTGTGTTTCTCTTTTGTTTCAGGATATGTAACACCATTCTAGTTTTCCTTGGAAATTATCTTTTTTAAAAAAACTTTAGATATGTGATTTCCCTTTGTGTACTGTCCTCAAATATGTACTTTGTTTTTTAAATTTTTCTGATGGTTCCGAAGATAGAATGGTAATGTGAAAAGAAGAAGAAGTGCTTTAATCCCTGCTACATACTTGATCACGTTCATTTCAAATGCTTAAGCATATTCTTTAGTTTTTGTGATACTGTTTCCATATTCTTCGCCAGGATGATGGAGTTTTAGTTATTCCAACTATCCCTGATTTCCTTTCAAAGCATAGCTCGAAGAGGAAAATGTCTCCTGAGTTTGAAGATCGATTGTTTATGTTGTTGTGCCTTGCAGGGTTATCGGGCTGTTGTCAGGTAATAATATCAGTTAATGAATTTATGATCTTTCAAGGCTTCCCTTCTAGGTTGTTATTGTGTCTTTGTATCATCTTTACTATTTGTAAAATTTGAGGCTTTATTTTAGGTATATGCATCTTTTTTATTGTTTTCCAGGTCGCCATTCCACTAGGAAAGCATGAAAGCTATCCCATTTCGCTATCATTCATAGCAGCACATGGAGCAGATAAGTTTCTTCTTGATACCGTTCTAGACATGCATTCATCTCTCCAGGAGCAAATTAGCCTTGCGTCAAGTTTGGCTCCCCTTCCAGATTTTAATGGAGACATGGATGCTTCGGAGTTATTGAAAGAAAAGGTTTGTTTTTTGTTCTTTAAAATAATTTAGTCATTAGAAAGTATTTGTGGTTTCTTTTGTTGTATTGGAGTCATTTATTTAGGAATAAAACCATCCAAAAATTTCATTATATATATAGAATTTGGTTTATAAAAGATAACCAACTTAACATTTAGCACATTTGTTCGGATGCATGCCAGTGAATTTGTCTTTATAACAAACCCTTGCAAAAAAAAAAAATGATATACACATTGATGTATGATCTATTTTTTATGCTATCGTTTCAAATCTTGAAGATTTGATTTATTTGTTGGTCTAGTCTATATTATGTTCTGTACTTTTTTTTAGTTATTGTGTGACGAAACCCTTATTCTGAGTGCACCAATAGTGCTTATTAACACCAAGGCTGCCACTCCCCGTCTTTTCTTTCTTCATTCAATCTCTCTTTATTTACCCCATTGGCACTTTTCCTCAATAGAGCCTTATGCCATGAATAAAACTTCTCTTGTCCGTATCACATTGCAGCTAATACACTTCTATAGTAATTACTTTTTCTTTCCATTCACAGTATTTCATGTTCTTTGCACTAAATTCAAAGAGCTACAAAAAATTTACGTAGTGTAAATTGTTTTGAATTTATGGAATGTTTATTGGGAAACCGTCATTAGTAAAATTTTTGAGCTTGTTAAATCTCTAGCAAACATTGATGCAGTCATGAATATTTCTCATGTAAACATATTTACGGATGCTTTCCTTTATCTGATGATATGTAACGGTGCATGGGTGTTTCGGAGAGGGATATGGACATTTTCTAAATACTAGGAGGAAAAAAGATAGATCAGAGGTAATATTGTGCAAAAAGATGTGCGTAAAATATAATTAAAATCATATATAACCTCAATAAGAGTGAATGGGGGATGATTCTGAAATTGAACTCCAAATAGTTTTTGATGATGAGAAATGAAAATGAGCTCATGATCTGACTATTTTTATTTGTTTCAACTTAAGTTCTTCACATGTTCCATTTCTTGCCTTTTCAGGGAAATGCTGCATTCAAAGGAAAACAGTGGAACAAGGCTGTTAACTTCTACACAGAAGCCATTAAATTAAATGACTCAAATGCTACATATTATTGCAACAGAGCAGCTGCTTATCTCGAACTGGGGTGGTACGCTTCATGTTTTTTGTATGATCAGCTTGGACAGATCCCATGATATGCAGGATTTCTTTTTAATCACTTTTGACAATTATTTGCAGTTACCAGCAGGCTGAAGCAGATTGCAATCAAGCCATTTTGCTAGATAAAAAGGTGATAAGATGCACGTGAAGATCTTTTAACTAATATATTGAATTCAAAATTTCAGAAATTGTCATTTTCTGGTGCTATTTGTATTTTAAAAATGCACTAATTTTAGTTTTATTGATGTTATTAAAAAGGCGGCTGATATGGTTAAAATTTGCTTGATGCATAGCTTTTCATTTTCCCGACCTGTTCTTTGTTTTAAATCTTTATTAATTCAGACATGTAGGATTGGTGTTTGCTTTCCTATATGAAGTAATGTGCATATTAGTTGTTATTTCTATAAAGTTTGTTCTGTTCGTAAACATGCTTTGAGCTATTAACTTCTTTCAAGTAACTGAGATGCTAGGATTTGGGTTTCATGAATATATTCATGCATGGCTGCTATTAATTAGGTGGAGTAGTTTTGTTTTGTAATTATTTTTATTTTTATTTTGTTTTAAAAACATTCAAATTAAGTTTTGGATATTTTCATTATTTTCAAAATGTAAACTCTCAACCACCCTATGCTCATCGCCACCACCACCGTAGCCCCACTAGCGCCATTGTTGAATAAAAATAAATAAATAAATAATGAATAAAAAAACAAGCGGCTGCCTCGTTTCGCGAACTGACACAATTGGTCGACATTACAAGAGGAAAAAAATGACAGAACTTACGCTCATTTTCGTACTCCTTGTTCGTTCGTCTCCCTCACACGATCCCTACCTCCCTCAACTGCTCGAGCCTGCTTCCGACCGTCTCCCGTATGCGTGACACCACCCTTCGCTCTTGTCCCACGGCCTATCTTAGACCCGTCACTACGCGCGACCCGCCTGTCTGATCCCACTCCTACGCGCCTTGGCCCCGCTCCACCCGACAATCTCCCCACACTCATGCGCGTTTACCCACGCACGTCTGCCTGTGTCACTCTCGTTCCTGCGACCCAACGTCGCCCGTCGCTCCAGTCCCACGACTCGACACCTTCCATCGCTCTCTTCCCATGGTCTGTCTCTGACCCCGCTCTCGCTCGTCCGCTCAAATCAGTTTTCTACCTTTGAGTATCCAATGTAGCAGTGGAGTGTTTGTAAATAATTAAAAAGAGAGAGAGAGAAAAAAAGAAGAGAGAGAAAAAAAGGAAGTGCCCGCCAATTGAAGACGTGAAGAATTGTGCCGGGACCAATCGTACTAAAGCCCTCGGCCGTCGAATCTTTGATCCGACCAGGCGGATTGAATGTCAAGTGTTGTCCTGACCTCCCTATGCAGGGAGGGGACGTCGAGAAACTCTCGAATTTCTGAGAAAAATGAAAAAAAGGGTGATGCAAATTGAAGATCCGAAGACTTGTGCCATGACCAATCATCGTCCTAAAGCCCTCGATCGTCGAATCTTTGATCCGGTCGGGTGGATTGATTGATAAGTTTCGTCCAGCCTCCCTTTGCGGGGAGGGGGCGTCGGGAGGTTATCGAATTTAAAAAAAAAGTTTCAAATAAAAAATTTCTTGAGAGCTTTTGGAGAGCGATTTGAGAGCAAATTAAATTAAAATAATAAATAATAAATATTATTAATAAAATTAAATTAATTAAAATTAAAAAAGAGTGTTAAAATAGTAATAAGTAATTATTTTTTTGTTAATTAAAATTTAATTAATTATAATAAATTTTAATTAATTAATTAATTAGTTAATTAATTTAAAACACAATAAATTAAAAAATTTCTTTTAATTGATTAATTAATTAATTTAAAAATATGATAAATCAAATAAAAAATAGAAAAAAATAGAGAGGGGAATGTTTAAATTAAATACAAACTCCAAACAAACTCAACTAAAACTCCAAACAAACTACAACTCCAAACAAACTCAACTAAAACTTCAAACAAACTCCAACTCCAAACTCAAATCCCAAACAAAACTCAAACAAATTCCAACCAGTGTGGGCTCCAATACCTGCAAGCAAATAAAAATATAAATGTAGATGTTGCATAATATGCTAAAGCAAAAAGTCAAGTGCTATAACAAAAACAACAGTAGTGGAGCGAAAACAAAGCTACTGAAACAAAAGGAGAGTGAAACCAAAGTAACTATTCCTAAGTTTAACAAGCAAATCTAACAGACTACTTTTAAATAGAAGAAGTAAGATCTATTGTTAATCAATTTATTAGGGGGACTTCTAAATAAAGTAACTAACCCTAAATCAAGTTCAAACTAAACCTTAATTATCAGGCTACTTCTATATGAAGCAGTAGGCCTACTTTAACCAATTTGTTAATGGAAGTTTCTAAATGAAACAACAAACCCTAAATCAAATTGGACTACTTCTGAATGAAGCAGCAAGATTTATTCTTAACCAACTCATTAGGGAGCCTCTAAGTGAAGTAATAAACCCTAATTTGAACCTAATAGATAACTTCTAAGTGAAGCAGTAAGCCCTATTTCAAACTAAATTGCCAAACAACTTTTAAGTAAAACCATAAGTCCTACCCTTAACTAAAAATTATAAGGTTAACTTCTAAGCAGAGCTGTAAACCCCATCCTAAATCTAAATCCCCGGGCAACTCCCAAGCAGAGCCGTAAGCCTCATCCCAACTCAAACTAACGGGCAACTCTTAAGCAGAGCCGTAAGCTCCATTCCAAACCAAATTACTGGGCAACTCCTAAGCGGAGCCGTAAGCCCCATCCTAAACAAATTTAACGAGCAACTCCTAAGCAGAGCCGTAAGCCCCATTCCAAACCAAGCTACCGGACAACTCCTAAGCGGAGCCGTAAGCTCCATCCTAAACATATCTTATGGGCAACTCCTAAGCAACGGAGCCATAAGTTTCATCCTAAATCTAAACCCTCGAGCAACCCCTAAAAGGAGCTAGGAGCCCCAAACTAAATAAATTAATTGACATTTTAATAGATATAAGCCCCAAACTTAAACCACCACTAAACCAAAACCAACATCTAACTACCTCAATCTATTTGAGATTCTCGAGAGGAGCAAACCATGGCTGCTAATCTGATTCCTCGAATGTTGCAATCGATGGTTTGGTAGCATTGGTAGACTAAGATCTTTGGTATACCTAGGATGATGAAACCATGGGATCATGATCCCTAGCGGAGTGAATAGCAACCATTGTCGACTTTCATCATCTCCGTCGTGCCATCGCCACTGCTCTCACCACCGCCCTACTGCTGTGATTGTTGCTGCTATCGCTACATAAAACGACTTATGCTAAATATGTTTCTATTTCATATCAAACATAAAGAAAACAAAATGAAAAAGAAAAAACAAAAAATAAGATAAAAAGTGATCCCAAACAACCCTTAAGTGATTCTTGTTTGCACCTGAAGAATATTCATTTCCTGAAAAATTCTACAAATTACCTTCTATAACGTCATAATTTTCTGGATTGTATGGTGTTTCTTGTGACTTAAAAATTTCAAATCATGTAATAAATGGTTTGCTCTTCTAGTGTTTACTTTCTATCCGCTCTCTGCATATATTTATTTGGTATAGTCTAATAAAAGTATCTTTGGAGGAACTCTACCTTCAAAAATGTGAAATCATTATTAGTGTTAATTGCTTTATTTATTTTTGGTAGAATGTTAAAGCATATCTAAGAAGAGGAACAGCGAGGGAGATGCTCGTATCTTATAAAGAAGCTGCTCAAGGTATGAAATTTCTTCTGTTGAAATCTCTGCTGGACACTATCTTTTCATTGTGTAATTAAGCTTATTAGGATTTTTTTAAATGCATAGTTGTGCTCTATCACCGGTGCTTACATCACATTGTAAGAAATAAATGATGTATTGTTGTGATTGTCAACTGACATGGAACTGACTCTTTTACCTACCCTTCTCACGTCTGTTTCCTGTAGCTTCCTGTTCAATTCTCTCCGCAACACTTGTGTTCAACCCTTATTGTGGATGCTCTCCTTCATTTAAACCAATAAATTAGGTCTTGGCTCTTTTTGTAACATTCATCAAGGATTGTTGGCACAAGGCTTTTCTAATCCCAAGCCTTTGCCTTTCTGGTAGCTTAGAATACTAGAATTATATTAAATAGGAATGTTTATTATATTTGGAAAGTGGTTTATATTGTTAAGATATTGATAGGAATTTGTCCTCCACACAGCAAAAACAGCAAGAACAAGATAAAACAAGCAAAAATCAGCGAGAAAGATGTTTATTTCAGCACAACAAACCAAGATACAAGTTGATCTACTATTCAAGAGGTAGATCGGCTCTCCACAAACCTTAGGCGCCGCTAGGAACAACTCCAAAGAAAACTATAGCAAACACACATAACATCATAAAATAAAACAACCCTATTAATCCTCATATAAACCTTCCTACTTCTCTCCTTATTTTGAATTCAAATTAGCCAAAATCCCTTAATAAATGCCTCTTACATTGATGTGAAACATATATAGAAACAGGAATTGCTTAGAAATTAATAACAAATTGTGAAACTTTGATAATTGTAAATTCTATGTTTCACCAAGATAAGAATCTAGGATTTCTTAGTTTCAGTCGTGCTTTGGTATTCAGTTACACGCAAGATTAACAAGTCAATTTAAAATAAGAACAAAGGAAACATAGTAACACTAGATGCAAAATAACAAAATCCACCATTTAACAAATAGAAAATTCACCTTCGAGTTTCCCTCTCTTTCACTCTTGATAGTGGGGTTAGCGGAAGAATAACTTCAGCAATCCTAGAGATGCCACCGAAAGAAAGAGGACGCCCACAGTCTTGATCAACGGAAAGGTAGCCGGAGGGGAAGAAGCGGGTGGATGTCCGATGATTCTCCAATGTCTGGAGGGTTAGTGTTCTTCAATAGCAGACGTCAGGATGAAGAGGATGTGGTCGACGTATTCGTCGACGGTGTTGTCAGTTTCCAAATGGAGGTCGAAAAAAGGAGATTGTAGAATATCCACTAAGCCTTGATAGTCGTAGACGAATTCGTGGTCATGCTCGGGATCGACCATTCATGGGGGAGAGAAGTCACTTCAACTCCAGGACGCACCAGAGTGGCTGGCGGTTTGATGGAGAGGAAGAGAGGTCGGCCGGTTTGGGAAACTTTGGGTTAGGGGATTATGGGGAGATGAGTCAAGAGGAGAAGGGGGAATTAACTCCTTGATTAATTATCCTTGAGTAATTAATAATTGGAATTAATTTGAGAGGGAAGGAGGGAAATTTTGAATTCAAATTTTTTTTATGGTGGAGGGAGAAAAGGGGTTAATTATCTCCCTAATTGGAGTCCTTAATAAGGAAGGACTTAATTAGAAAGAGGAGGAGGAGAGGGGGGGGGGGCATATGGGGAGGGAAGAGAAGTGTCCACATACAATGTATGTGGACCCAAGCATTAAATGTGATTAGGGAATTAAATCTAATTTTAATCGCAGATTTAGAGTGATTTGAGGGGTTTCCAAAAGTAGGTTTGTTAATTTAGGAAAGTATTTAAAATTCAAATTCGTTTGAATTTGAATTAAAGGAATTTCCAAATTGAGAAACTCTAAATTAGGAAGGCATTAATGTGGACTGCGGAGATTTGGGAAGTAGAATCTATGGATTGGGCTAGCATGGCCGGCGGATAGGGTGGACTTGGGTAGGCCGGCTGCTGGGGGAGGGACGGTGGAGCTTGGTTCTAGTGGGAGAGGGCTCGGTGGTGGGGATTGGGCCGTCGATTGGATGGGAGGAGTGAGGCCGGCTATGGGGGGAGGTGGAAGGGAGGTCTAACCGGTGGTTTGGGGTGGGGGATGGGGAGGCCGACAGGTTGGAAGAGGAAGGGTTGGCCGGTGGTGGGAGAAGGGGAAGGGGAGAGGAAAATAACATGAATACAAATTGCGAGCCCGACTTTTACCGGCGGCTGACGGGTGATGCTGTGCCCTCTCCTAGGGTTCTCTCTTCTCTCAAGAACTCTCAAGAAAAAAGAAGACAAATGCTAGAAATTTCATTCAAATCATCATCATCAAATACAATGACTAAGACCTTAATATATAGGCCTTCAAAATCAAGAAAATAAAAGACTCAAATGCCCTGGAGGCTACAACATAAAAGAGATCCCTCACAGGGGTACAATGGTAAAAACTGAAATAAAAATAAAAGAAATACATAAATGCATCATAAATAGAGACTCTGAATAGTAGCCGTCGATTTACGATTCCTCCGATGATAGACGCGTCGAAATCTCCGTGTGCTTGCTCATTGCTCATAACACTTGTTGCTCTGTTCTATCGCTCTTGCTCACAAGTTATAGCCCGCGCAACCTTGCAATGCTTCCCACATGTCTGCTTGCATCTTGATGTCTTCTACATGCGTGCTACTGTGATGTGCTTATTGGTTGACCAAGAAGCGTCGGGTGATATCTCCGGGGAAAACATAAGAACCGGCTTGGGCTACTAGGTTGATCAGTTTGGGTCTAAGGGGTAAAATTGAATAAAGACAAGATAATTACATAAAAAGATATTGACTAAATATTATTATAAACTAATTCCTGCAGCTGGGAACATTCAGTTGGAATATTCGACTAGGCTAAAAAAGCTTCAGTTGGATTGAATATCAATGACATGAAGATATTCAAATTTCAGTTGGATCAAATTTTAAGGATGCAGTCTTCATATTAATCAAATCAAAGAGCAATGATTCTTCTACATTTATACTTGCATTTGTGTCTGAGTTAATTATGTAAAGTGAAATAAAAGAAGAATGAAGGGGCAAAGATAACACAAGCTTGCTGAATCCATGTAATTGAGCATTGAGGTTAAGCAACATGCACTTGTTGTGTTGATGTTGGTTGAAGTTTTGTTATTCTTTATGGCTTTTGAGAGGGATGGAGAAGAAATCAACGGCTTCGAGATATTGATGACATTTGGAGTTTAAGGTGGTGGGATCAATTGTTGTGTGTAGCAAGATCTAATGAGTGGGGGCATGAGTGGGGGCATGAGTGGATCAATATCTATAACGACAGTTTGCCTAGCCGATTGATGCAGGATTTTGGCTAAAGAATTCGTCTATACTTTAGGTAAACTCAAATGACAGAAATCAAGGTTGGGTGATGTGATTCATGCAAGGAAAATGAGTATAGCTTGGAGGACATTGGTTTGACTGGGGCATGCGCACAACTGAGTGTAGACAAGGGAGTGTGAGTAGACGATCTTAACGACATTGGGAGTGGGTGACAATGTGTGGGAGAGGGCGACAATGCGAGCAGACGATCTTCCTAGCATGTTAGATGCAACTAAGATTATACATTAACTAAAATCCCCCATGGAAAGGTATAACACCGCATATTGATCAACTTATTTTTGTTTATTTATCATTTGAAGAGACGCTTCCTAGCATGGTAGATGCAACTAAAGAAGCACATTTACTAAATTACCCCATAGAAAGGTATAACACAACATATTGCTCATCTTATTTTCATTTATTTATCGTTTGATTACTTACATTCTTTCTTCCATACTTTTACCTTGTTCCTATCATTTGTCTCTATTCGAAGACATTAAGAAGTCCTATTACATTGCTTATGGAAACAACCATGGTTTTGAAATGAGTGTTGCGCTAATACTTCCTACATTGGATTTAGTTGTTCCCCCTTCTGTGATTGCTTATTTTTTCAGATTTATTAATTTGTTATTAGATATTCCAGCTTGTTATTTATTTATTTTCATTTTTGAATTTTGAATGAGCCAAACATCAACATGTGTTTACAAATAATTTCAAGCATGAGCTGATTTCATATAAATGAAAATTCTAATGAGTCGAACATGAACAGATAGCAAGCTTACTCAAGGTAGACTCATTTACAACCCTAGCTACAAATGGATGAGTAATGCCTTTCTTGAGATTGTTTGCACGAGGCTTTTTTTATCTCAAGGCTATGTATTTCTCCTATTCCTACATCATGTATGTGAATTATTCTCATGCTTATTGATGTTATCCAAGCAACATTGTTGTTATGGTTTTTATGCGGGGAAGATTATGGAGTTTCGGTGCAATTTTTAGAGTATATCTTTTGAAGAAGCAACTAAATAGCTGATTGTAAATAGATCAAACTAAGGCATATATGGGATCATTTTTTTGCTCAATAAAACTTCATATTCTGCTTAGTTGTGCGTGCCTGGTTGGATGTTGATTCATTTGAGTGTGGTACAAGTGTGACAACTAATTTTTGGAGAAATCATCTCCTTGTACCAGCCTGAAGTCTGTATTTTTAGATACTTGGTGAATTCTTATATTGTTCTTTTGCTCTATACTACTTGTGATTGGTTTTGCGAGCGCAATTGATTTAGCCAAATCTATTACAGCTAGGCTTTCAATTATGGTGTGAATTACAATCAAATTGGATTTCTTTTTTGTAGATTTTCAATTTATAGCTGAATTTCATTGATTTGGATAATTATTAAATTATTCTTTGAGTGAATTTCTCATATTTTGAGTTACATCAATAGCTGATGTTTCTTATTAAATCTGCGAATGTTCAATTCATTTTATCTGATTTTAATTAATTACATCTTTTAATTGCATTAAAAATCCTAGAACCTAAGAAAACTTCATCTGCAACTGCTTTTGCTATTGGTTTCAGTTATTTTTTTTTTCAATGCGATATTTCTCACATAAATGCAACCCTTTAGAAAGCCACTCATGCATTCGTTTTTTTTTCCCTGTTGCACATTTCTGTCCCTTACTATTATGCTAAACTCGGTATATATGCTCACGTTCTCAGCTAGACCATCTTAGTGGTTGACATCTGGTGCATGAATGTTTCTGCATTTCTATTGCATTTGAACTTCCCCCCTTGTTTCAGCAACAGCTATGATAATAAAGTGTTCCTTGAAGCATCTTTAATCCAGCTAAACGGTTCTAGTTACACCTATCCACCTTATGTTATTGTTTTTTTTTTGTACCAAAAGAATGTAATGAAGCAATCTATTTTTTTTTTGTATCAAACCGTATTAACCTTCCAGTTGCATATTTTGTTTTTGCAAGACGACTTATTCAAGAATTGTATTATTTAGGTATTGTTCAAAAATTGTTTGGATTCTGGAGTGCACTACACCCGCTCATAGTAGCTTTCTTTTTGATGTTCAACTTTTTTAGTTGAATATATTGATATTTTCATTCAAAAAAGAAGGCTGATACGATAGAATTATTAGCTTTTTCTTTATCAAACATCCTGTCTTTGATTACATTATCAAAAGATGAATTAATGATGGTAAGTTTGCTATGTTTGAAACTGTGTTTGAACTCTTCTCTTCAATACAGATTTCAAGCATGCTCTTGTTCTAGAACCACAAAATAAGGCTGCTCGTGATGCAGAGAAAAGGCTAAGGAGACTGATGAGCTAATCTCTTGATTTTGCAATGAATCCATGAATTTGTGCTGCAGGTCCAACAGTTTTAAGGTCTGTTGAAGCAGCAATCCTGGCTTTTTTGGGTGCCCAAAGCAACTCACAAGATCCTGTTATTTTCAAAATTTTCTTTCTTGACTTGGAAATTTCATTGCAAGCATTGCTGCAAAGATTTATTTATACTTGAAAATTTTCTCGGTTGTAGAGGAAACACATTTTCTTTTGAGTTCCAAATATAAAAGGTAGCGCAGGTCAGCGTGTGTTCTCCATTTTGCTAGTTTATTTAGACTGTTTGCATGGTGAAGATTTTGTGAAAAGAATTGAAAAAAAGGGTTGTAGATTTAAATCAACCAACATATTATTCTAATTTCATTTCTTTTCCATCACTTTTCTTGTATTAAACAATGGTTTAGTGGCTGGTTGTTCAGATGTATTAGGAGTGCTTTTTTTGGCATGAGCTGATTTTTTTTTATTTGATTAAGGTTTTGCTTGGGATAACTTTCTTATTGCTTTCTAAAGTAGTTTTCTAATAGGTTTTGTTTGGGATAGATTTTTTATTGTTTTCTAAAGTAGTTTTTTATTATAAAAATTTTTTGAACTAAAAATTTTTGTATTAAAAAATTTATTTAAAAATTAGTAAGAAAGCTGCTGCAAACGAAAGTAAAATGAATGCCAATTATAATTTTGAAGTATTAGTGATTTTTAAAACCCCCATTTTTTTCATTTCAAAATTTGTCAAATCTTTTGATTTCTAAATGCAAAAAAATTGTCTCTGTGTTGCTTGAAATTGATCATGTTACCCTTCTCCATCTTTGTCATGGACCCCTCAGTTGTTGGGGGAATTGGGACTTCCCTTGATCCCTCTACTCTGCTTAATCTCCCTTTTCATCTCTGGAGCTTGATGTGATGCTCTTCATCTTCATCATTGATAGCATATGTTGTTGCCCTATTTTGCATCATCTACATTTGTCGCCATATCTATATCGTCAATGATCTCCTTTGAGCCCCTCCTATTGTTGTTTGCCACTTTGGATATGAAACAAATATGCAAGTTTCAGGGGCATTATAACTATGAAGAAGAAAATGTTCAGTAATTATCTTTATTTTATAAGCTTTATGAAGCAAGCAGATGCTTTTAATGATTGGATTATGATTAAGTAGTATTATAATTATCTTTATTATTATTTTATCAACATTTATGCAATTTAGTTGAAAATTCAGATCTGGTTGAGCAATGCAAGAGGAATGTTAAGAAATTAAGTATGCCGCTGAAGGCCAAACAATTAAAGTAGGAGGTTCTTTACTCTGCGAACGCTGGATCAGGATTTTGAGGAAGGTGAAGTCGATAGTCTCGATTTGGGGAGAAATTATTCTGTGTGGTTATTGGATGCTGTTTGGAGGTGAATCAAGACCTGTCACGTCACTTTTTTTGTTGTGTATCGGTGTTGTGTACCGTCATGATGTGGCGCATTCTGATTCGCCTTCGGACGGTCTTGTGACCGCATAGAATAGTTTTCCCGGTTTGGGAGATCCATTAGTTTCTTTTTAAAGATTTTTTTTCTTTTTTTTTAAATCATAATTAAAATTAATCATTGATCAAAAATAAATTTTGATAATTTGATCATAATAAAAATCAGACAGTTCAATGAAACCAAACCGATTAGGCCTCGGTTCAATCTCGATTCTTGATTGGAGCCGTTAATTTGTTGACAGCATAATAATATAAAACAAATTTGTATTGTATGATGTAGAATGTCTTGAGCATTTTTTAGGTAGAGATTAGTTGCTCTCTCCTATGAGAATTTAGATAAGTTGCTCATAAAATAATAAATTAAGCAAGTAATTTTCTTTTCATGGCTGTATTCATTTACATCATTCCATTTTCTATATGTCTAAGCATGGTGTTCACTCTATATTCCACCATGGAAAAGTTGCACCCCTAGCATGCCTACATTCACCACCACCTTTCATATCTTATCAACTTAGTATTAGAGCTAAAGTAGATTCATCTTATTAGAGGTGAGAATAGTTTGGTGGCATCTCCCTCTTCCTCAATTAGTTATTTCTTATTTAATTTTGACACCTTAATGACTTCTTTTTATCTTTGGTTAGATTTTTTTTCCTATCTACTCTTCTAAAATTTAAAGGCTTGGTGGCTTATTGTATTACTTCTTGATTGGTGATATGGACTGTTTTTCTTTTAAATGTTACTAGTTTAAAATATTTTCTTTTCTGTAATAATGTGGGCTCCAAATATTCGCGCCCCGGCCCCCCTGCTTTCAGGAGATTTTTAACAGATTAGTTTCGAGATGAATTTTCAGAAGACAAATTGGGTTTGAAATAAGGTACTAACCAGAGATTTCACCCTCATTTTGCGAGGACTTTATGATATGAGTTCTGGTTTCCTATAGGCGCCAGCCCTTATAGTTAATTACCCTCCCGATAACGAGAGAGAACTTTTGATTAAGACTAGTCGTCAATCAGATACATAATATCAAATATGTACATTTTATTTAGCATATAGTAGCAGCATGGGTTTTCATTTTTGAAATTTAATATTTAAAATAAAAATTTCACCATCTTGCACTTAAAGCGGATGGTGGGGGGAATGATGATGAACTCAATCAAGATCCCATAGTTTCGTCATCCCGGGCCATCGTGGTCCCTGGTCTACTTAGTCAGAGGAGGTAATCGACCCAACCTGATAGAAGGATCTTTATCGGCAGCAATGGGTTGCTTCGTCCAAGGGTACCTTGTAGACCTGAGATGAATATTTGCCTAAAAGGCAAAAATCTAGATCCACCTTAGCTAAAAGAGGGCTTTATGCCCATATCTTTATTGATTCACATCTCAAGGATTTGATGCAATTGGAGAACATACAGACTGTTACCGTAATCGTAATATAGTATAGTTGTTTGACCAAGCCACCATGTCAGAGGGTCGCGGTCGTAATCATTAACCATGTGGAGCCGTCTGGCCAAAACACAGGTTCTTTGCAGAGCCATCCAGCCAAATCGCTGATTAGAGGACCAATGCCATGTCCTAACTAGCTGGAGACGGATTAAGAATGAATCATAGTGATATTCTTGACAAAACATTAGCTCTTTGTGAGCTAAAGTAGTTTCAGATTTGTTCACCTCGACAAACTGTTGCGAAGGGTGTATGGGTTTAACTTTAAGCGTTAAATGATTTATTTCAATTTTAAATATTTGAATTATGGTATTTTTGGGTTTTGGGCTTTCTTGAGAATTTGGGGCTTCCTTGAGAATTTGGGAGGCATTTGAATATTTGTAGTCCCATCTGGTTGAGATTTACATTCAATATGGCCATCATTGGGGTATTTATGGGCATTTTCATTTTCTCAGTTGAACCTTACGACTCTGACTACTTACCGACAGAGGAGCAGGTTCTTCATAGGCTTTATACCTTTATTAGTGAGTTTTCTTTGTTATAGACCTTGAAGGCCTAATATGAAAATATAAAATAAATATCCTGATTGATGCAGTAACCATATATTTGTTTGATAGTTTGAACTGTGTTGACTCCTATCCTATTATGTACAAGGATTGGGTTCAAACTTGGATTCATGTTTGACCCGCGCAGCATCCTCAAACGTCATGTGTGTGCCTACAACACGCTCATCGGGGCCCATATGGGTATTTATATTTCAATGCATGCATTTTGTATAATACATTCATGTAATAAATACTTGCATGCCGTGCAAAATGCATAAATGACATATGTTTGTTGAAATATAAGTACTAGGACATTTTAGGATATTTATCGCTGATCGATTGTGCGGGCAACTGTCATTTGAATGAACACTATTTTATTTGAGAGCTCGTCGACTCCTTTTATCTGCTTGTATGAGTGTTGTGGATCCGATGGTATAACGCTACATCATAAGTTGTTTGCTTCATTATACATATGAGCTGTTGTTGAGAGATGCAAATGACTTCACTTGAGAATTTGCACAAGCCTTTTATCTACTTGTATGCATGTTGCAGATCCGGTGGCGTGGCATCACAAGTTATTTGTTGCTTTGTATAGATATTTTGTCGTGAACTAACAAACCTCCTGCTATTGTTTGTAGCTGTTTGCATCTTCTATAGTCCTTTTGCATTTTCTTGCGGATAGTATGTTAAATATATGATGGGTCTTCTATAATTTTTATGATAGCTTGTAGGTGTGCATGCATTTGCTGCTGTCTTTGGTCCTTGCAGTACATCCTATACTGTCGCTTGTAGGCAGGTAGATGTACTACATTTACTAAAGTCCCTTTGTATATACCTATAGGTGGCATGTAGTGCTTACATCTATATTCACAGAGAACCAATATGTATTGCTGATCTTCGTCTTTTCTTGAAATTGACATGTCACAGGAGTATCCATATGCACAAGAGATTCATCATATTTGTAGCATCCCCTGTCGTCACTTGTATGTAAGTCAATGTGCTCATCTGTGATTTGTCATTGGCTACTGGTTGAGATACATTTGTCATCAGCACCTTCATGCATATCAGCTAATGAATCATCACATTCATCGTATGTCAACTGCCACAGTTTACAGGTGTTGATATCTGCTGCTATTATTTCGCATCCACTGGCAGATAATGCATCATATGTGCATCTGTGTTCATGGGGGTCTACCATACTTACAATGCTCTATCATTGCTGTTTACATACAGACTACATCAGCCGTCGTTATTTGTAAGCTTTGCACTACATTCATTGCACTTTTTCCTGTAGACATTATGTTAGTCGTAACTCCTTTGGACATGTTAGTGAGAAGACTACCATATATGTTGCATATCAACTGTCACCACTTGCACATGAACTAATATGGCAACTTGTGAATTATTGTTGATTGCCAGTGAGTTATGTCCACTATGCTCATCCTTTCATTAGTGTTTACAAGGAGCCTTAAACATGCATAGCACATCAATCATCATTGCTTGCAAGGTAGGTTAATATAGTCATTTGCCAGCTGATGTTGGTTGTTGGGTGTGCGATAATCATCGCCCATTTCTCTATATACATTGGTTAACAAATTGCTACCTTTCTTGCATATCAACCTTCAAAGTTCATAGATATCAATATTTTTGCTCATATGTTAATTACCATCTGTCATAGGAATGCCACTACATTTACTGCGCATCGTCCACGCTCTGCTTGTAAGTAAATCCTTGCATATTCTCTTGATGTCATTCATATGTGGCTCGTTGTATGCATTCCTACTACTGTTCATATGTAATTCGTTGCATGCATTACAAGTCTTTCATCCTTGAAGGTGATTTGTGATGTGCATAATGATCCTGGCAATCATTACTTGTTTGATATTTACCTTTCATTTAGCATGAAGGCTTTCAACACTTATGGGAAACTTCATGCTATCGACTGTAGGTATGTTGTCATATTCTTCATTTAAACATTACATGCAGATTGATCTGATTGAATAGTTTGAGTTATTTTAATTTTATCATTCCTCGCTTATATGCTTTTTGAGAGTTTGTTCTTACTCATCTGTCATTTATCCATTGATATTCAATCGAGTAACTAGGATTATCGTTTGTCATTACATTCTCATCTTGATCATGCATTTTATCACTTTAAAGTTCAGTTCCCTGTTGTCAGTTCGAATTTATAAGTCCCTTATTCAAATTGTTCAAGTCCCCTGTCATTCAAACTAAGTCCCTTGTTCAATGGAAAATCTAGCATCCGCCCGGCGTCTCTCCCATTTAGGGGAAATTTCAAGAGTCATATCTTGCCCACCACATCAAGAAAAATGTGCACGGTCGGTGTCAGGTGACTCCGTGGCCGTAATCTTCAATCCCATTATGCCAAGAAAGTCATATATGGGTCTTCGGGGGTACCTATTTGAAGAAGCAGTTTTTCCCTGCATGCACTGAGGTACACACAGGTATTTAAAAGTGTCATCGCTAAGCTAAGAAAAACGTGCACAAGACTCACCCGCCTCGCTATAAGGGCCGCACCAGGTTCTCTCCCATCAGGCTAAGAAAATCGTGTATAAGGGGTCCCCCGATGCGTCACAAACATCGAAAATGAGGCTTTGAGGATTTTGAGTTTGGAAAGGTTGTACCTTTGCGCAAGTGAGATGGTGACGACGAAGAAAATGCACAAAAATATTTCTTTTTCTTCTTTTCTTTTATTATTCATTTTCATCTTCCTCATTTTTATAGCTTTCTTCCTCTTTTTCTTTTTTTCTTTTTGCTTTATCTCCTCTTTCTCCTCTTTCACTTTTTTTTTTGTTTATTCTCTCTCTTTTTTCTATTTTCTCATTCCTTCATTTTTTTCTTACCTTCTCTTTTTACTTAAGTACACACATATATATATGAACTTAATAGCAACAATGTTACAAACAATAAACATCATTAATTTTAATCAAAACCAATAGTTAATGCCAATTAACAAATAAGATATGATGACGATGATCTTGCTGTTTGGATTTCGATCAAAAGAATGTGAGGATTCATGTGGGAAAAGTGGATTTCACTTTATTTGAGGAATGTTTGGCTTGCTGTTTGGAATGGACTAAGTAATGTGAGCTGTAGGCTTGTGATGGATTTGGGTGTGGAGGGAATGTGAGGATATGTGGGTTATATGTGGTTAAATGGGCTGGCTATTGGACTAATTTGTTGGAGCTAAGGGGGGTGTTTTGGTATCGGATTTGGCATCAGTTTTAAGTAGGATTTAATGTAAATCTAGCGAAACACATTTTCGCGTGACTGTAAATCTCGCGAATCCGTAAATCCGAGATTTACTTCATAAATCCCAGTAAATCCTGGTAAATCCTAATCCCAATCTTCGGTGGATTTATGGGATTTGACTGAAGAAGCGCGCGAAAGAAGAAAGTTACCTTCACAGCCAGGGAGCTCTCGTTGTTGCTTCCGATCAAAATATTGTAACTTCCGATCCGACAGCAAGGGAAAGTCGTCGAAGGAGCAAAGTTGAACAACCAAAAAGAGCCGAAGAAGCGGTGCGTGCAATCTCTACACCTCCTACGAAGCAACGAAGTCGAACAACAACGACGAAAAGAGAAGATGAAAGGCAAACCCTAGGCGCTGCTAAGCTATTATTGATTAACTTAATTAATATAATTTACTATATTAATAATTAAGTAAATAAGTAAATAATTAATAGTATAATTAGTGCATAAATTAATTATCTAATTTAATTTAATTGAATAATTAGTTATATATTTAGGAATTAAACATTAATATAATTAAATTAATTAATATAACTTAAAATATATATATTATTAAATATATAATTAATAATGTAAATAATAATTAATGAGTAACTTGTACTTAACATTTTATTAAATTCATAACACATTAATTTTTAGTTTTAATTATAAATTTAATTTATAATTTATAATTATCTTTTTCACACTTAAATCTTTAACTACCATAAATCCTGAAATATGTTACCAAACAGCTTCTCAAGATTTAACAGAATTTAAGATTTATCATACCAAACATTTTTTGATATTTATCAGCCTCCGGATTTGTTAAATTCAGATTTATAGGATTTAATAAATCCCACTAAAATTGAATCCAATCCTATACCAAACACCCCCTAAATGTTGTCTGGATTTTGGGTTATTGTTTGGTTGGAGAAGGAAGGTGTGTAGTTGGCTTGGGTTAGAAGTCTAATGGGCTGTTGCAGATTTTTTTTTGAAGTGGTGAGCTGGATATTATTTAGTTGGGTTGTTGAAGTGGAGAGTCAAGTCTTTCACGCGGGTAATTTTAAAGGGACAGCATCGGAAGAACTTCCTTGGAAAAGGACCTTGATCAAACTTTTCACGTGAATTTGATTCGCCTTCAAACGATAGGGGTAGACGGCATGTTCTATG